>JAUYWH010000009.1:16421289-16470856 GCA_034779795.1 Ctenopoma multispine | reverse complement strand
ACACACACACACACACACACACACACACACACACACACACACACACACACACACACACACACACGCACGCACACACAGCATGATGCATGTTTTCACTGAGACATGGAAGTTCAGGGAAATGTGATTAAATTAAACTGAATCAGTGATGAAATGGAAGAAATCAAATTTACAGTAAGTGTACTGTAGTAAATTTACGTGTATACTGTATATTTCTTTGTATAAATTATTTATTATTATTATAGTATTGTGCGATATAGTGTCATATTTCAACATTATTATACAGTAATAAAAATTGCAGCTATGCCCAGCCTGTTTAAAACATTAAAACAGCCAAATAATGAGTCAATTAAACAGCTGATTGACAGATAATAATCTTAATTAGCAACTATTTCAGTTATTTTTCAAGTAAAAATACATTTTCTGGTTCCAGCTTCTCACTTGTAGAGTCTTACACATGACAGTAAACTAAAAGTGCCCAGGTGACTTGTGTAATCTGCAAGTTAACTAAACGCTGATGAATCAAAATATGCAGGCTCAGACAACACAGATTCATATAAGCCAGATAAAGAATGGCAAGTACACATACAACAAAAACGTAAAGGACAGAAAAAAACTATGTGACAAATTGAATTCACATTTTCAGACTGTCACTGTCAAAAACAAAGTTCATAAAAAAATCTCTATCATAGTGGAGAGATCTGAATGAATACTACTTAAAGAGCCCCTTTTCTTTGAGTTAATCAATCTCACATTTTATCAATAAATACATTTATACTTTTTTTCTCTCACATAGCACAACACATTCCTTCCTTCCTGAATATTTATGCTACAGTATGTAACTTTTTACTTCTCTACATTTCAAATAAATAATATCTGCATTTTTACTTCCCTGTATTTTTATGACAGCTACTTTGTCTGATCTAAATTGTATACCCAAAACCTGTGCTCAGTTTGCAACATATTACGGCTTCTTAATGTGGAAATACTTTCTGTGTTAAAGGCATCAATAACAATAATTCAGTAATATAAAATTGACAGGAGCGATTCTACTGCGTTATGAACACTTTTCCTTCTGAGTCATAAAGCTGAACTTTTGAGTCTACATTCAAAATACTGCTTAAGCTGTTATTATTTTTGCATAGTGGCAATATTGCTTTTACTTAGTACATGAGCTGAATGCTTCTTTAATTCAACTTCAACCTAACTAAACTGACTAATTTAAGTACAAAACATGTTTCCAGTCCTAATCACTGTGTGCACAAGAACAACACACAAACATCTGTTGCCCTCCTTGAGGTACTTACATGAGGCTGTACATACAGAAATGGGGACATTAGTGCCTGGGTTGTTCCCCTCAGGAATGTGTAACCCAGCCTGGTCACCCATTTCACTTTTATTTGATCTAACCGCTTTTGTGCTCGACTAGTATACAGCATGCCAACATTACTGTACGCAACAAGTGTAAGTCGTCCACATGAGGGCTTCGCAGACTTTTCAGCAGAAGTCATACCATTCTTTGCACATAGTAGAGGGAGTAATAACACAGACAGTGTAACACTTATGTACAGCAGCAAGACAGCTGGCTCCTCATTGAGCCTGTAGCTAACTGTGGCACAGCTCATAAAACAACCTCAATGACAACAACAATGAATGTTTTACTCTGAAGACATGTAATTCACATTACAATACGAGCTTATTTAACTACCTTACACGCAAGTTTAAGCTTCCAAAAACACCAACTTTACAAGCAACCAGCAGAGATGTTAAGAGCCTCAGTGACCTGACAATAGATGTAACAAAATATTCCTGTAACCCTGGAAGCTGGGGGGACAAATAATGGCAAAGACGGCTGTCAAAAGGATAGTAATGTCAGAAACTGCAATAACTTATTGTTTTATGGATATTCTAAATATTTTACATACTAGTATTTGTTTTTTTACCTCTGCCCCCGCATCTCTTGTTTTGAAATCACAAACATTAAGGTAATGATAAACATTGTTTACAGTTCTCAAACAAATTGCCATGTACATTACCACAATGACAAAGAGGAGACACATTGTACACTGGGCAGTAACAACTAGCTGCAATGTCTGTTCTCTGCACAGCCAGACAATAGTTAAATACATTTAGAGCAGCTGGAGTCTGGCACGATATTGTCACGGCCAGACTGTTTCTCTCAGACATTGCTCATCGGGGTCTGTCTGGCGAGCAGACAGTGACTGTGCAACAGTAATGCAGCAAACAGTCTTACATTCTAGCTTGTGTGTCCGAACGAACTAGCAATGTTCATATACTTGCACTGATAAAAAACGTAAAATGCCAGTGAGCAATTAACAAAATAAGCTCTAGTTTATTTTATCTTTACCAAAAAAACATATTGTTAGAATTTGACAAGAGCCGTGTTTTTGTCTGTAATAACTAATAAAAATAACATTAACTTAAATCACAAAATGAACATGTCTTTCTCGTTTCATATAAAGCCAACACGATGAGCTAACTGCATGCACTAACTGGCAATACTAACAAAGCCTCCTCAAAACCATGAGACACTGGATTTAAGTAAAGTAACACTCATGAACTTCACATTAAATCCCATCACACATTAAAGCAAGTTCTATTTCCAATTATTTTGAACAGTGTGCGATATAAAACATGCAGTACATAGGCGTTCCTCAGTCATGACTAAGAAAAGAGTTTGTAACTGGTCTGAACCCCCCCCCCCACATTTGTTTATCCTTCTCATCCTATTTTATATATGATAATTACATCCTCCTTAACGAAAAACTTGATGCTGTGATGTCTGTGTCATACGATATGACTAAGTCATTTCAAATGGAAAAAGAAATTACTTCTGCGCTCAGAAAATATTTGGAGTACTTAAATCAAACCCAACATTCTACAGAGATATCTGATGTTCTGAGTTTCTACAAATGGTTCACGCTCTTTGTATGCATAGTATCTTGCAGATAAGCGTGAGTGCAGATGTATGACTCCTCAGAGCCTCAAGAACAGCCCTTGGTCAGCAGAATGATTAATACCACACAAGACAGACAGCATGTGATCTCTGGACTCTTCTTAGCTTATGTGGTTGCTTAACGCTTCACTTTTTTATGCTGTGCTCAGATACTTTGTTCCTGTGCAGCTCATCTTCTCCTAACATTTCCTTGTCTAACCTTGAACTCAGTTAACCTTTAGTAAAGCCTTTAATGATTTTAACATGCATTAGTGGTACTGGTGAACATAATGTGTATACAAACTAAATGATACTGTCCTGAGTTATATGGATATTATACCTACACAACAATTTGTTGCTTAGTGATTGAAGTTTAATTCAACATATGGTCATAAAACATGAACATAATTTCAAGTTTTAGGGGGGAAACCATTTAGCTTAAAATGTAATCAGCCAATCCTGGTGTATGAATATGTGTATACATATGCTCAGTCTCTAAAATCAGTAAAGTCATTAACCTCTTTAAATAAATCCAATTTACAGGCCTGCAGTCAGAACAAGCAAGTTGGCATTCATCAATGCAGAATAATACAGAAACATGTCCCTTATAATACATGGCAACCACCCGTGTGATCCAATTAAAAAAGTCCAGGCCAGCATTCCCTGCTATCCCCAGGGTCTGAGGAAAAACTGCTGGTGTAAAATGACCACGTTTTCATTTTGTTGTAGGACTTTTTAAACAAACAGCTCCTGTAATCATGGGATTTATCAGGCACTCACTCACACTAGATCACATATGCTGTTTGACAATGTATGTTGACCCGATACAAGTTATTTTAAATGATTTTTGTACCTATACAAGTTCCATTAGTCAACCATAAATGCATTATTGGTAATTGAGATGCCATAATGCAATAACAGCTGCAAACTACACTTTGAACTGAACGAACCCAACGTGAGCTGGCCGGTGCTCTGCTTTATACTTCACTGCTCACTAACCAATCTTACTATGCCTTCCACAGCTAAAATGCCTTCACTCCCAAAGGGCTACAGGTCAGCAAGTACACATGCCAAATTAGAGTCTGATTTTGACCCCATACCGAGCCAAAGCTCCCAAATCAACCCCCTACCCTGAGAACACCGTCATCACACTACACCTTTTGGCTCCCTGTCAAATTTTAGTAAGAAGGAGCATTCTCTTTTTGTTTTGTTTTTTATTGTAGGGAGCATTTCTTATCTTGACTAATTATAAAGTCAGTCTGTATCTGTAACCTTTGGAAAGTGGTAAACTAATGATTGTGCCCTACAAGTGATTGTGGACGAGGCATTTCTAAAGAAAAGGGGGAGGCAACATGTGGTTTAAAAAAACAAAAACTGCAGCAATTTTTTAAATCACTTCCTTTTTTTATATTTCCCATGGAAAGCAATATTTTCACTTAGCAGAACAATTTAGATAGCTGGATGTCGGAGCAGCTGTGTTAAAGTTGTAGCATCACTTAATGAATTTCTTTTTTATATTAGATGAATACCTTGTTTCTTTCTGAATCAAATAGTCACAATATGTTGAATGTTTTTTTTAAATAATAATCTTAATAAAATACAATAATCATTTCAGTGCCTAAAACGAGACTAAGAGCAAAGAGGCTCAGCTAAATGCTAATGTCAGAATGCCAACATGGTCACAATGGCAATGCTAACATGCTAATGTTTAGCAGATAAAGTTTAACATCGTCAAGACAACACCGAATACAAAGTACAGCTGAGTCTGAGGCTCATGCAGATTTTGCAGATATTTAAACTTTACTATTGAACAAGTTAAAATGTTGACCCCATGACTGTGCTAGAGGAAACAATAGGATTCATCCTCCGGTGACGATAACTCATGAACTGATAGGCTAGTTTGGATTCACAAAGACACAGGGGCTGCTTGAATGTTCGCAGAAATACCCTAAGGAAATAAATCTGGCAGCAAACAAAGGTTCCTTCACAATAGCACATTATAGGAGGACTTCACAGAGATCACAGGCTCAACCAAACCCCAACTCTCCACTATAAATACTCTGTGACTGTCAAGGTGCCATCCCTGGAGCGGCAGCTTTATAAGGCAAAAACAGCTCCTTACTACTCTCGAGTGATCAGGCAGACCGGGAGATAACAAGGTCCAAACAAGCTTATCTTGCCACTCAGCAAGATTGAGTCATACACGTTATCTCTTCCATCCCCTGAAGCCTTTGACAGTCATAAGCAGCACTGCACTCACGTGTCGAGTTCAGCTCACTTCAACTGACTGAGCCGCTGTAAACCTGAGGGCTGAGGGTTTCATTGCAATTTAACACTTGAGACTTTTAATGTTATAGGAAAAGTGGGGAGGCGGGAATTCAATGACTAGCCCCGAGACATTTTTAATGGATACTAATGTAATCCAAACTCTGAACTTCCAAATTCAGGACTACCTAACAAGTGACGACCTTTCACCATGTGTGAAGTCATCATAAAACAATTTCAAAATCACTTCAATTTCTTCTTAAATACTTTTTACTACTACTACTACTTCCTACATTGATGATGACGACTGCTATTATTTGTGACTATCGAACACAACTAAGTTTAAAGTTCTTTCTAGGGCTGCAACTACAGATTATTTCCATTATTCATTATTGACGAATGAGCTAAATTATTTTTTCATCAATCAAATAACAATATCAAATATCATCCTCCTCTCCTTTACTGAAAGTTCTTTAATAAATGTTCACACTTAGTATCTGATTTGCATCAGATAAAGTAGTTATAGTAAGTGATTGATAGATTCATGTACATGCTGACACCTACAACTGATCAAACTTCAAGCATGCTTGAAAGACATGAAGGCCTTGATGTCCTATAATTTTCTACTTCTAATAGTAGTTATTGTATTTAGACCTAAAACCCTACGAGATGCCATCTAACTATATAGTTACTCTGGGTGACATTGGCCTCGAGTACTACTGTGACACATGAATTTGTTATTTTTAACCAGAATATCTCTTTATCTGACAAATAGAACCCCAGGGCCTTCTTTCACCTCAGGAATATTACTAAAATCACTTAGAGTGCTGGTCTACTTGTGGTTTCTAGAGTTTCCAAATGTAGAGCAGGAGCAGGGAGCAGAGCCTTCAGCTATCAAGCTCCTCTCCTGTGGAACCAGGACAAGAAGACTAGACTTTCCTTTTTCATAAAGCTTAGATCCAGAGCTGCCTTGACAACACTGAACAATCTTCTAGTTACACTGCTATAGTCTTAGACTGCTAGGGGACCTCCCCTGACAAACTGAGCTCCTGTCGATAATTTTGTGTCTTCCCCCTCTCCCGTAGTTGTGCTTTGTCCTCTCTACACCTTTCCATTCCTATACTTCTCTTGCTTGTCGTGCAAGAGACAAACATTGTGCTGTGTACGCGAGACCATATGAAAACTAACTGATACGTTTAGATTTAAACATACAATTAGGATAAAAAAATGTAAAGACACCAATTCATTGATTAAATCAGACTCTACCGTCACACACTGTGGGAAGGTTGTGGCTGTTATGTAATAACTCAATACTTGCCTCAGTCTTTTTATGTCTACAGATATTATTTTACTCCAACCTTTGCTTGGCTTATCACTGATTGTGATAATGACAGACTATTCCTTTTAAACTTTAACCCCTATTTCTGACTCACACATGGGCCTTCCATTATCCTTCATTTAGTCACACACAGCACAATGACTCATAGCATCAAGGAGCAGCAGGTAAAATAATGTCTTCTCCTGCAGTCCAAAGCCAGTGCTATTGATAATGAATTAAACTGAGAGCAGAATTGATTTAAATTCCTGAGATGAATGGTCAGAGAGTCTTTAGTCTTTATCACCGGTGACGTTACGTCAAAGCAACAGTGGGAAATCACTGCCTGTTGAACCTGAAAAATGCGTCAGATGGCTGCAGCAGTACAAGCAATAACTGTGAACATGAATGACTGTCCTTGAGATTTAATCTTGTTATAGCATCCTGTATGGGGTAAGTAAAGTAAAAACATTCTGGGACGAGATCATTTTCTGACCAAAGGCTGCTTAAGGCACAAGGTGATCTCTGCTTTAGGCCACCGCATTGGGTCAACTCCCTAAACCACTTTTTCAGCCTCTGTACCTGATGAAACATACAGCTTTGGTACATATGCTGCATTCCAGTCAAAGTCAGAATTTGGAAATTCCATGCTGCTTTCCCATAATTACAACCTTCCTGTGTTCTGATGGCCCAGCTTGGAAAACCAGGCAAGAAATATCATCACCCACAAAATTGAAATATGCTTTCCCATGTTACAGCTGGTAGCAGATAATTTATAGCACATGTGACATTGTTTACTAGCTAGTCTGTAAGTGCAAGTTTCCATTTCGAAGTTATAGTCATACGATTATGATTGTGGTTTTTCTGGTGTGTGCAGCCAGTTTACACTTCATCTTAGAATTAATGCCCAAGTTTCTCAATGCACTTTTACCTTAAAGGCCCTGAAACTCTTATTTTGAACAATCCTTTTTTTCCCCAGCACTTTTGGTTTAGCCCAGCACTTTGCCGTTTTGGTTCACCCTTGCTGCTCTAACAGTGTCATGTTTAGCCACAAAAAAAAAACAGTGTACCCACTGTACACTACTGTTCCTTCTCAACATCAAACAGCAAACTGACAAAATTAGAGAGCAGCTTCTGGTGGTGCATTTAGCAGATAAAGAGCCACAGAGCCCTCAGGAGGAGGTAAAGACCAAAAACAGACCTACAGGAGAGTGAACATTGGACTTACCCCCCCCTGAATGCACAGGAACATGACTCTAAGTGGTTGATAAAGTTGCTCCACAACTGCTGGATGTGTAAATAAACAACTGTTTGCTACTATACTATTTGTCACTATATAAAGTGGATAATATGTCAGTGTTGTGTCCAGTGTTATAACTTTAGTTATATAATGCAGCATGTGAACATCGGTTCCTGGCTTTGTAGGAGTTCTACCTGTATTTTTGGGAATGCTGCCTTGGTATAGTAAATTATACGGGACAGGACAGCACAAAACCACCTCCCCTACATACAGCAAGTGCAACTTGCATAACAGGGTTTCTAAAAAAAGAGCTATTCACTCATTGTGACCGCAAAACTCCCAGCTCAGCAAATGCTTCAGATTGTCAATCCATGGACATCTAACAGGGAAACGTGCAGGATCATACGCACCACCTCCAGCCAATGAACATGACAGGTCCCATGGACCTTGCCCACTCTTATCTCCGCGGCCGTGTAAATTCACTTTCATCATTCAACCTCATAAACCTGCTATGACTACTGAACCGTAGGAACAGTGATGTGGCACTATAAAAAGTAACGGCCCGTGCTAAAAAATACGTAAGACACTAAATGTCAAATAAGACACTGACATTACAGAATTACCAAACTGACCATAGAATAAATTGTTAAGTCTGTTAAAATGTGCAGTTCAGAGAGCATGAAAGACCTTTGTAAACACACTCGTCCTTCTTTGGTTCACTCATACATTTCTATTTTGGGGAGAATCGAAGCGGAAACGCACACTGTGACCACTTCCCATTTCCCATCTGTGCCCACAGACTTTTGATCAGGTGTGTGTGACTGTTGTGTTGTCAAGGAAAACAAGTGGCAGCCCTGCAGCCTTAATAACAGAAGCTTTAACATATGTTTCTTTAAATACACTCAATCATGCATCTGCTGTGTGTGAACTGCCTCAGTTTCTCTTACTTCCCTCTGTAGTGAATGAAGACATGTACTCACCATTTCACATTCCAAGAGACCAGGAAGGCAGCAGGTCACAGTGTGTTGGAAAGTCCGGTGGTTACAGCGGAAAGACAAATGAAACAAAATGAAACTAAATCACTACTCAGTGGACACACGTTGAGTCGGACCCTGAAAATGAGTAAAATGAGCTTTTCCAGATGTTAACAGCCCCTAACAGTGCAGTTCATACATACAAAGTTCGAGCAGTGTTGGTGAAGAATTGACTGTAGTTCTGTGGCGCTTAACACCGCGTAAACAACTCACACACACACACACAACTGAGCACTTTACCTGATTTAACAACGGACACACAAACTCCCCCCACAACACACCAGCTGAAAGCGGTGTTCGTCACCGGAGACCGGGCAGGAATCCCGACGCGGAGCTCGTCCGGGGTGAAAAGGACCAGACACCTGTATGCGCCTAATTTGGCAAACCTTCTCCGGACCGACTTAGCCCCTCCCCTCCGGCCCTCGTAGTACTTTTTTAACAGGCACGTCTACAAAAACAAGCCAGCCAGCACCGTCCCAGCACCACCTGCTGGTACTGTGCGGGAAGAGATGCAACGGCTGATAACAGCCTTTGTGTCGCATGTCCACTAGATGGCCGCGTTACATGCTTTTATGACCCGTCTATAAACCCCGGACAGCGTGCTCCAAAGGTGACTGAACAGCATGTACTGTCTCAGTTTACTGAGAGGGAATATGAAATTCCTTCCTGAGAAAAGTATCCAAAATCCTTCACATAGCCCACTGCCACGTGTCCACACTGTTACACCAATACAGGTAGAACATGTGGGGTTATGTTACTAGTAAAACTATGAAGAGAGAATGACTCTCTCTAATTTGGCATATAAGCAGAATTTTAATATTTATATGCTATTTGATAAACTACCAAGTGGTACACCTGGATAATTGTACTGCAGCTTATACATCAAGCCCGGTTTTTATTCAAACTGTTTTGGTGAGGTGTTGATTCAAATATATGATAATACAGTTGTGTGTTTCAGTGAACATAGACAACAGTGGAGTAAACAATACAAATCTTTTCTCTGAAAGGTTGTTAAGTAAAGTGATGAAGTAGCATTAAATTGAAATATTCAAATAAATTACAGTACCTGAGTAAAACATCTCAAGGATCCTTGTTGGTTCAGAGGCTTTGATTTACCTCTTTAAGGTATAAAGTTTTCATTACAGCATGCACAAAATGGTGTCACGCCACAGTGCAAATACATATGAATGAGTGGCAAATTAAAAGAAAATCAGGAATGAATTAAACATAGTGAGATACTAGCTACATGTACAGGCAAAAAGGACTCTCTGATGTTTGATGAGTATGGAAATGGTATGCTGACGTGTTTGACAGCACTCTCCACTGCCATCACATGAAGAGATCCAGTTCATACTGTTTTTTTTTCTCCGCTAATCCCCCCCCCCAGTTGCAAAGGTCACTTACTTTACAGGTTACTTGTCTAAATTCAGTTAGCAGAGATAATGTAACATCATTTTAACTGTAGTTTCTCCCAGTAACGTGAAGTGCTGTAGTCTGTAGTTTGTCACTTACTCAATCAGTCATAGTCCAACTTCCTTTAGATTTTCAATCTGTTAAATTTTTCTAAGAAGCAGGTAGCAAACAAACTATTTTGCATTGCTGCGTTTAAATCTAATATCACACAAGGACATCCAGCAGGAGGAGTTACAGTCAAGTTTATTCAACCATGAATGTTTTATATAAACAAGTGTGCACATAGGTAAGACCTTGTCCTCGAGGTCCCAGTCCTAAACCACGTCTACCTGAGATTCAGTTCAGTTCACCTATTCACATGGTATTCACAGAACAGAGAAACAAATCTAGACTATATTTACTTTTCTGTGGCATATGTTAATGCTACAGTACAGTAGAACATGTCGGACAGTAGTTCTCAGTGACAGTTTTGGCATTTCTACAAGCTACAATGTTTGCCCATGTGTTATAAAAGAAATGTCTCAAGACTCATCAGATTTTCTTTTTTTTTAAACAAACCTATACTAAATCTTCTTACAAGTCTTTAGTATTGCTCTTGCTACATTTAAAAAATAGAAAAAATACATCTGAATATTGAGCTGTGGATGTGGTATTCATAAAGAGCCTTGCTCTTGAGTGTTAATGGCTATGTTTCAATAGTCCTTAGCTGCTCTCTCTCTCCACATTTCCTTTCCTTTTTAAAAGCCAGCGTCACATCAGCAATTGGAGAAGAAGAAGATACAAAGTAAGGAACAAGACATCGAACACTTTTCAGAGGCTCATCAAAAAAATGACTCTAGGATTCTGCAGAGGTGCTGGGTGTCACTAAATTGTTCTCTTCCTGAGCGTCTTCCATCGCTGCTGCTGCTGCTGCATCCGTTGCTGCTTCCTGTTTGGTGGCCACTAAAGAAGTGTCTGTGTCGGGGGCTTCGAAGGACTCTCCCCCCAGATCAGTCAGTTTGATGTAGCCCTTACTGTTGGAGCGCTCCAGACGAGGGCAGCTGAAGCGTCTCGCTCTGTCCCCTTGACGACACACAGACACAGAGAGGCTGCAGCGCCGTGCAGACCTGGGCTGATCCGTGAGCGAGTTAAGCGACAGCCGTGACCCCATCGCCCTGGCAACAGGTGATGGAGGAAACAGCTGGGTCCACTGCGGTTGAGCCTCTGGCGCCCCCTGTTGCACAGCTGTGCCTGTGGTTATGTCCTCGTGGCTCTGATGGGGTGAGGGGAAGTCTGTCATCGACGTGTCCTCATCCTTGCCGTCAGTTTCGTCAATCTGTCCGCTGCTGGCTTGTTTCTCCTTAGTAATGTTTTCAGTAGCAGCCTCAATAATAACCCCGTCTGCCGAGCGCCCCTCTGCCTCTGCTCTTTCTGACTCCTCCACCTCACAGTTGTTCAGTTTGATCACAGGGAGTGTGAAAGCATTCACAGAGGAGGTGACAATGGAGATGGTCTCCCACTGTTGGGGCTGTGGTGCTTGCTCGCTGCTATTGCTGTAGTCTTTGTAGATGCTGTAGACGGTGTCCGTGAAGGTCTGGACATCTTTGGACCAGCTACGAGGCCTGCTGGCTAAAGATGGGCGCCTGAACACATCGTCTCCACCTATTTCGCCCTGGAAACTGAGCCCAGTGGAGGGCCACGAGCTGCGATTGAGCATCCCACTTGCGGGAAATGAGCCCGATGGGCCCTCGGCACTCCTCGACTGAGTGTAGTTCACCAAACCGTTTAGAGGCGAATACTCCTTAGGGCGTATGTTGTGTAGATCTATCACCGTGGAGTAGATATCCCTCAGGTTGATGATTTTCGTTTTCTTGTCTCGGTTTTCGTGGAGGACTGCATTGGCGCAGATGAACAGGAAAATGCCGATTCCCATCACCAGGGGTCCGAAGACTTTCAGATTGTCTGAGTACAGGTAATTATCCAGGAAGTCACAGAGGAAACTACAGTGAGGGGAGGGGTCGGCGGAGCTGCTGTTGGCCTGACTCTGGTTGAATAAACTAGGAGGCTTATCACGGTTCAAATCAGAGGAAACAGGTGAACCTTTGGAGTGGCTCATCCTGTGGCCATGATATGCTCCAGTTCTGCGGCGCTCCTGGTACTGGTTCTGGTTTTGACTGGGCCAGTAGCCCAGTACGGCCATAGAAATCCCCACCATGAGAACTATTACTCCAATAGCGGCTACAAAACCGGCCGGGGACAACAGATTGAGCTTCCCCTTCACCACCACCACATCATTCTTCTTCTTCTTTTTGGCTTTCCGCTTCCTTTTGTTTTCCGCTCGGTTTTTAGAGCGTAGGGAATCCTGGCGCCTGTTCATGCGCAGGAGGCCACCTGTGGCTATCATGGTGGCGATTGGACAGCAGCCTTGTCACTCAACCTAGCGGGACACAAATCAGAAAAGAAAAGGCATTAGGTTGACAATGTACGCGATAAACGTAAGGTTTAGGCATACAGAAACAGCCGCAGATTAAAATGCTCATTTAACTAAGCGATTACACACACATGTAATCCAGATTTATTGTACATACTGGGCTGGATTACAGACCAGGCAGAGCAGACAACTAACCCTTAAGAACTGCAACGACCACAGGCTCACTCTGCTTTATTGTATTATCTCATAACCGATTGATTGGTGATATGCACAATATAAAAAAATAATAAGGATTTTATAATGTGAGAACAAGATTTTTAATACCTTGAAATGCCTTAAAAATATTTTTTTTAAATTAGGTTCTTACAGTGAGAGATGGAGCCCAACAGACCACAGTTCTGCTGACTTACTGTAAGAAGAGAGTTATGTGTTTTCTCCTTTTTCCCTCTGTCCTCTTCTTACTGATTCAAAGCTCATTATATATTGCATATTTCTGGGCACCAGTCAGGAATCAGTGGCAATCTACTTAATCAAACAGCAGCAGTTTTTGGTTTTTACTACGATTTTTTATATTTAAGTCATGATTATTCAGTATTATAGAGAAATACTTAAGACTTGAAGCTTTTTAATTGCTGTATTATTTCAGCAGAGGAATACTGATTAGTAGAAAAGCGTTATGGTGGACTCACAGTTCATTTTTGCCCCAGGATACACAAGCACATTAATCCGGCCATATAGATTATCCTACAGGTAGAGAAGCCCCATCCTCTGTACACAAATCCAACTAAAGACAGATGCAATATTAGTTGTTGACACTACCAAGAGATAACATCCATCTGTTGCTGCTGGATCTCCAAATATGATGATGCAAGATAAACAGAGACAAATACCCAAGCTGACAGCAAAGAACAAGGAGTGCTATTTATCTGTATTCAGCTGTGCCGGTGCGATATCAGCCTACAAACATGTAATGTGTCCAGACAGTGGGCCAGCAGGCATGTTGTCTCCACTTCGCCCTGGCTTCCTTACTCTGTTTCCTCGTTTTGTGCTTCCTTCCTCCCACCAACCTCTCCTGTACCAACACCCTCCCTCCTGCTTTCCTCCCCAAATCCAATTCACCGAGATGACAGCGTCCCTCACATACAGTGCATCACAAAGGCAAACAATGAGCTATTGCCCGTTTGTTTACACACTGACACAGTCTCTGCCACATAAGATGTTTGCATTTGTTTTCAGGTCTCTGATTGTGCATCATGCACTATACAGCAAACCAGCCCACTGCTGTATGAGCGTGGAAGCTTTGGGCCAAAAGGGCAATGAAGGCACTAACCCTTATCACGATTATGGACATCTCCTGATGAATTTCATCCACATGCGTTGAATATGACTAATAATAATCAGAGGATAAGGCTGATAAATTAGACACGCTCTCCACTGTATCCCCTCCTTGATTGTGCTCCTAGCTTGGTATTTAATTTGACTAATCACTCCTAATTGTGTATGACTTAGGGCTTAGGATCATGAATAACTTATTCCATAAATTCCTTCCTGAGCATCTATTCTGAAGACGTTTTCAAAGAGTCTCAGTGTTGCTCTTAATAGTCAAAATAATGATGACGAGGAGCACTGAAATGCCTTCATGATCCAAATTATTACAGGCAATTCCTAAAGTAGAACACAGAGCTTTGCACCTGAGCTCCAGCAAACAACACACCGGTACTCAGCTGCTGTTTATAGCGACCTTCTCTGCATATCACATCCAATAACCACTCAAATGCCTCTCGGGCGAGAGCAAGTCAACCTGCACTAAAACTGATAAAGCGTAGGCGGACCTTTCTCTGTGTTTGGGAAGAGAGGGGCAGCAGTAACGTGGACCAAAAGTGGGTGTGGACAAGTCGGGTTGTGTCTCTGTCTGCGGTGCTGAACAGGAAGCTGCCGACGGTTTGTCTCCTCTAAAAGCCACTCGTCTAGCAGGATGGAGACGAGGGTGGTTTTTAACGCTCCTGCCGAGCTGCAGGGGCGCATATTATCGCGCAATGTTGCATGAGTAATCGATTGTTGACATTTCAGCGCATCTGTTTCCCTTCTGTTGGAAAAGCCCGTGAAGCAAATACGAGCTGCTGTGGAGCTGGAGGTGCCCTGAAAATGTCCAGAGCCACGGCGACTCATCTCGCTCCAACACAAAGCCAAACACCGTATTTTGGAGCTCGCAAAGTGGAGACAGATGACAAACATCCACGCCTCCTCCACGGCCTGACGAAGCCCATGCTTTCATAACTAACATTACAACTCAGAGCTGTGCGCTAATAATTATACCTCTGAATAAAAGACTGATGCTGGTCTCGACTGACTCGTACAGATGAGTGTCTAACGGCAGCGTCGTAGCCATAAAAAAGTTTAACTGGATGAAATGCTTTTAAAACATTTATATTTTAATGTGGCTATCTTGTGAAGAGGCTCTATCTTGTACACTATCTTTTTTTTAACTTTATTTCCTTCGCACAGGTTATTGACAGATCCATCGCTATCAAATTGCAACAAAATCCTCATTTTAATCTCACGGACTAAAGTAAAGGGACTGGAGTGCGTATTGCTTCAAGCCCAACGCCTTCCTGAGATCAAACTCTTACCCGTCGATTTATTCACGGTAATACAAAACAAAAAATCTCCAACTAAACCAATGTATCAGAAAATCAAAAGACTTCTCAAACCTCGTTTTTCCTCGATACAGCTTCTAGGAGTCGATGTATAATGAGATGCGGCTCTTAAACACAAAGGACCACAGGTCTTCAGTTTGAGGCAAAAGCGCCGGAGGAACTGATGGTGATTAAAAAAAAAAAGAAAGATATATTTACAAAAAGGTAAAACAGCGCGTCTCTTACCAGAAACTGTGGCTTTGCAATCGAGCATCTTCAAAGGCGCACTCGCCGTTCAGCTGTGCATGTCGTGGTGCGCCACTTTGGTGCCAAGGCTGGAAGAGTGGTTTCCAGTTGAACACGGATTCACTGTAGACCGGTAGGGGCGGGGCAACTAATTCCCATTGGTGGTGGTTATTGGGCAACGTGCAAACAGAGGGCCGCTCACGACATTTATCATACTACATGTAACACCGAAAGGCTTTTTTTTGTTGTTCTAGAATTTCTTACCTGTCTGGACACAAACATCTGCAACTAACGTGATAGTCTTTATGGTAAAAATATGATTTTCTTTTATTTTTGCTGGAGCTTAGTTTGGAAATTATTATGCCAGCAATGAGAAATGGCTCTTTGTTTACACGTTCCTCTGATAAAATAGGTGAAAAATAAAATTACTATTTTATGGGCTTTAAATTCCTCGTGGAGTATGTGGAGACAGAGAAAAGCACATTTCATCACCTCTTACATCACGTGCCTTCCTCTCACTACCTGTCCTACTTGGGTTACATTGCTGTAATTGCTTGTAAGCTCTACATGTTTTACAAAATGAAATATGACAGAGTCCAGATGTGTTTCAGTGATGTGAGACTGGAGACAGAAGCAGCAGCAGCTATTCACTGGGCACCGGGAGGGGGGGAGAGTAACAGAGCTTACTGCTGATGCTCCAGAGAGTTGACTGCGGATATATGACCCAGAAATGTGTTTTGTTTATGGCATAAATTAGTGGAGAGAACAGTGAAAACTCCAGTATGCATGCTGCAGTCAGAGTCAAAGTTTTCACGGACATGGGAAATAATCCAGGGGGCTTTAAAGAGCTGTCTTTAATCCGTGTTGTTAACAGTGCTGTGTAGGTCTGGAGGTCTGGAGCAGCTTTCTGTCTAACTCTAAGCTTGTGCAATATAGGAAGATAAAGAGACACACAACAGATGTTTCAGAACTCCTGACAGAGGCTTATAATGTCTTAAACCTCTGTTACGTTGAACAAATGTTCCCAAAATATGCTGTTCTAAGATTTCCAAGAGAGAGAGACAGCAGCTATTATTACAAAATCACTGACTAAGATACAACTTAACACTGAGGAAAGAATATGAAATTCATTATGATATCTGACTTGATCATAGGCTTAATTATTATTAGTGGAGAGCTCCACCCGTCATTCAAGGAGGACTTTTCAAAGTCTTTCCAGAGTGTCCTTATATTCTTATCTCACTTATTTTTGTAGATGTGAATAAGCACTCTGGTGCCAAATATGCAACACATACTGCACAGCTCTCTCTCAAACGTTATAAATATAAAGGAAGAAATAAACTCCTCAATTACAGCTGCAAAATTGAATCAAAACCCACACCAGTGAACACAGCCTTACCCAATTCATCATCTGCACATCTACGCCATATTGCTGTGTCATATTCGAGAGTACTTCCCCACAACAACTCTTGATTCCAATCAACAATCTGCCTGAGAACATCCTCACATGACAACAGCTCCGCAGTGACACATTTCATACTTCATCTGTATTTCAAACAGAGTCTGGTTTCACTTAAAAACCTATGAAACGAGGTCTGGGATTCACAGTGAGGTCCCTCGAATGGATCTTTGTTGACAGTGGCTAATGTGCTCTGTTCCAAAAACTTGCCAGCACCTGCTCATTTAGTATAATTAAGAGGGTGAAAAAACGTCATTAGTCTTTACACAATCTAGGGCTACAGAGAAATATTCAGGTCATTGTTATTGAAGTCTAGTTTCTGTGACTTACAAGTAAAACTGTTATGTGTAAATCTTATAGGAGCTGCAAAAGAGTACATAATGTCTGCAGACTTTCCAATGCGGCCTGATGCTTTTCCCTTACATGCTTAATCATTTCTTATCAAGACATCCTCAGGTAATTAAAGTCACAGAGACCACAGAGATGAATTAGTGGTTCAGTGGGTAGTCACTAGTGCAAAGAAAGAAAAAAGGGTGTATGAAAAGAATATAAAGGAAAATGAACGTCAGAGGCAGAGAGCCTCTTCACGTTCTCTTAATAGTAGGTCTGTCTTCTTTGGGAGAATCATCCCAATCCACACTGCAGCAGTAATTCAATAATTTAATTTATTCCTCAGTGATCATATCACCCGTCCGTCACGGTTATTTATAACAACCCTCTCTGTGTATAGGAGACGCAGCAGACAGGACTGCTGCGTCTCCTATACACAGTCCTCTTCATGCCACATCAGATTTGCTCCTATACTACTGCTGCCTGATGCTTATCAAAAAATAGATCATCCCTCGCACGTCCAGACTCCTCAGGAGACTGTGCACCACGGTCGGGCTCACATATACTGTACTGTCAAAAATAGTTCCAGTGGATCTCTTATTCTAAAATCTTTGCTGCTGCATCTGCACAGCCACAGCACAGAAGAAGACATTTCCTTTGCATTCTAGCTTCCTTTACTTTGCTCAGACTATTTATTTCAGCAGTATGCTGGTTAACAGCTAAGAGCTCTGTCTAAAGCAGCATCAGGACCTACAGGGGGTTCATTTCATTCCTTAAGCTCGGGCTTTACCGGCTAATTGGGAATGTAGAAACTTTGAATACGGGGCTCAGTGAGAGCTCAACTCCTCCAGGAAACGTTGTCATCATTACTGTCTTAGCTGCTGCAGGAGTCAGAGGGCTTCTACAGTTGGAGAGATAAAAGCTTCCGAGGCGTTATAAATGAAGACACAGTAGCTGAGAACGTATGAGGGAGATGATAGGTCATCAATTAAATGGAAAACAACGGCGGCTGTCTGTGTTGTTGTGGAGTGTGGAGTCTGCCTCAGGTCTGAGCACCTAAAGGATCAGACTGACATTATTCTCTTGTTCTAATCAACAAATCATGAAAGGACCAAAACTAACATTGTATTGTCAGATTTCTCCAACCAAACCCAGTAGTTCTTACTAAAACTGTAAATCTTAAAAAAAAAATACACAAATACACAGTTTAATGTTTTTTTTTCACCTACCTTAAACTGCTGAATTTGATCAAACAGTGCTCCAACAGGAGTAAACTGTGCATTTGCAGGGACTATGATCAGCAGCATCACAGTTGCTGCTTACAAAAGTAAGATTGCTGCCCAGATTTATAGTAATAATGAATCATACCTCAGTGGATCAGAATGTGTCACTGTGGAAAAAATAAGCTTTAAACCGGAGCTGCACTTTGTTTATTATCTTACACCATGACAATTCAAATCCCAAATTTCCCACAGAATGGTCTGCACCATTGTCTGCTTAGGTTCTGTGGAGAGAAGACTTTCTTTTGATGAATGACCATCAGGATCTATCTGTAGCTTTCAGGTTGTGGTTAATGAGATGCATGACTGATACAGGTCATGGAGACATATGGGCATTTCTGGTCTATCTGTGTCTATGTTCGGCAGCCATGTGTCTCTGACATCATGTGGAGCACTGGAATTGGAACGAGACACCCAGTTGTAGCAGGCACAGGGACCAGTAGTTGGGTTATTGAGGAGAAAGCATCAGGAGAGAGGAGGAGGGTGGGAGTAGAGAGCAGCAGGTGAACACTTGTTCCCAGCAGGTAGCTGATTCCTACAGGTGACCTTATTTTATTTCCACAGTATAAATGGCTGATGAATGGCAACCATGGACCTGGACACAAATAGAGAACAGCATTAGCTCACATGTCATCAGCTGGTAATACTAATGGGAATTCATGGATAAAATATGGAGGTAGTAGAAGATAGTCCTAGAAAGGAAAGAACTCTTTAAAGTTTCAACTGAGTTGTGCCAAAGTTTGCTAAAAGAAAACGTAACTACTGCTTTCTGTGAATGTGCTTATGAAGTGGATAATAAACAGCAGTAAGCAGAGTGTGCATCTCTCGAGAAAAGACAGTAATTACAGTCCTCAACATCAAAAGCTTTGCTCCATGTGAACTGCAGGATCATGAATCCTGTAGGCTGAGCAGCTACAAAGAAGCTGTTTTTCTACTGTTCAGCTTCATGGACACATTTTGCAGCGCAGCGAGACAGTTGTGCAATCAGAGCTGATTATCAGGGCTTGTAAGATGCAAGCTTCATGGGATCACAGTGAGAAAGCCTTCTTTGATCTCCCGTCCTAGATAATATAGGTCATCTCTTCAGGGAGAAACAACAACAACAAAGTAAGGCAGAAAATACTGTACCATTCAGTCCACCTCTGTGCAGCAAATAGCCTTACAGGCCTATTGGTCTTGATCTGTGGCATGTTTTACACAACAGTTCATCAGCTTTCGTGTTGCTGCTGAGAGAAAAAATGTGAAACATTGCCTCTGTCATTTCCTATTCTGCTGCTTGTATGTGGAGCCTGTTCAGATTGGGTATCCATGGCAACCGTTTTATAATGCCTCGCGAAACACCTTAGAAGAGGTTCCTTTTTATCTGGGCCGGGGGGCTGGGACAGGCAGCTGGGAATCAAACGAGAGGGCAAAAGTGATGGCTGACGGAGTTGTACATCGAATGTTGTTTCCGCTGACGGGTTTGAAAGTCACCGCCTGAAAAGGTGTGACATGCAAAAAGGCAATGGATAGGGGAAAATGATGAAAAGAGCTCACCTTGAGAGACCAGACGAAATACGATGACATAAGAACCAGTCAGTTTTTCATAACAAGGCTCGATGACCAGAAAAAACTTTGGAATTTTACTGCTGCAAATTAACATTTGTGGCAAATACATAGAAAGTGTCATCGCTGCATGTTATTCAGTGAGACACTGTGGCTCTGACATTTGCTGTACAAGAACATGGTCTCCGGGTCCTGGAGGACGAGTTCAGTCATGTGGAATACACCAGGCGTGAGCATGATGGGAGGGGGGGCACACAGCCAGCTGGGTCTTCTGCAGGGTTGAGCTAGAGCTCATGCCAGGAGTTGACAGG
The DNA here is from genome assembly GCA_034779795.1 of Ctenopoma multispine. Lineage (NCBI taxonomy): Eukaryota > Metazoa > Chordata > Actinopteri > Anabantiformes > Anabantidae > Ctenopoma > Ctenopoma multispine. The sequence goes on along the minus strand of JAUYWH010000009.1, from coordinate 16,450,419 downwards.
ACCAATCAGGGAAGAGCTCAGGCCTCATCCATGCATGCTAAGCAGTCCATCAGAGGAGCCTGGGTCGAGGGTATCTGCAGGGGTGCATTGCCATGGATACAGCAGCAGTCACATGATATTACCTGAGCAGGTAAACCAAGTGGAAGGAATGCGGTGCCTTGACGTCGGCGGCACGAGGCCTTCAGTTACGTCACCGTTTTTCAGAACGGTCAAACGCAGAGCAGCAGAGTGTGGAAGCAGGAATGTGGATGTTTAATAGCTAGTCTTGATTAATGACGAATACAAAACTAAATGAATTCCTTTGTTCTCTTACTGGAACTCTGGATGTAGAAAAAAATATTTAAAAAAATTTAAGAAGACAGTGTCTTAAAACATGTATTCTACGGCAAAAGGAGTCATTCATCATTTGAACACAATCCTATAATTGGATTTTAGGCTAATGTTGCCAGTTTGTCTTTTTCACAGCTCCACTCCTTCTTTCTATTTTCAGTTTTGTAACACATACGGTGTTACCTCAACTTTTGTGTCAAGTGATTTTGGTGGTGCGATGGGAGACCAACAAACAAACTCCCCAGAGTGCTCCACTCTCTGGATACACTCTTTAATCAAATTAAAAGGCTCCTCTGAGTCACCAGAGTGACACAAAAGCATCAGCAGATGATAGATGGATGTGACTGCTGGGACAAAGGACTTTGTCATATTTTATCGACTCTGGAGAGTCAAATATGCAGTAAATTTTATGACATGGAGCCTCATCCTACAAAACACCATTTTTCAGTGCATAAATTTGGCACATTAATCACTCCATCACGACATTCCCAGCTGTGTAGCAACTGCTGGAAAATGTATTTTCAATCAAAAAGGGTTTTGTCTCAGTGGTCGACCTAACACAACCACTTTTGACTGCTTTTATCCAGAGCATCTTTGAGGTCATTCATCTATTCATATGGTAATGTTTTAATCAACATCACCCAATGAATTAAGCCTTCGCAGGTCTCAGACTCATTTGCGTTATCGGGCAAATTAACCTTTACTGCTGGAAGGACAATTGAAAATCCCAACTGTTCAAGTGTATTCAGAGGTAATTTTCCTTCCAGAAACGGACACATATGAAATGAGTAATGGTGTATCAAAGTGGGAGTGTTTTAATGAACTATTCAGTTTTAACGTCTCTACCAACAGAGCCACAGTTGATTTTGTATTATCCTTATATCTGTTTGAAAAGGGTCATGTTTGTCAAGGAGCTAAAGGCAAAATTATAGGAATTTCATGCTAGTCGATCAATAAAATACTTTGCAAGGACGCAAAGATCGCTGTCAGCAATCAGTGGTTTCAGTTTGCTGATCAGTTCAACAATGCTAAAATCCACCTCAGTCGATTTTTTGTCCATCTGGGAACAGTAACAGGAACAGGCTCCAAACAAAACAGATGGTTGATATTATCACCTCATAAATTTGGCAAACAGTTACCTATTTTAAGAAGCAGCGGCTATAGAGTAACATTAGATCTTATTTGGAATCTTGTTTCTGGCTGAAAGCTGAATATTCACTCTGCCTCTAGCCCTGATATTACGCTGCAGTGCACCAGCTCCTGAGGGAAATGTTTGGCTCTTTGGCTGCTAAATGTTCCCCTATGTTTACCAGGCTGTTGTTAACTTTTATTGTCTTTGGATGTTTGGACAGTAACATACAGCATGGTTATCAGAGACTTAAACTTAAACTTACTATCAGAATACAGCTAAAGAAATCTGGTAAAAATGACGTGAGGACAATGTAAAAACAAAATTAAGAGCTTGGAGGAGATCAAATAAGAGATACACCGACATTCATAAAGAGGACTGAGGGGGGAGGTAAGGTGGAGTAAAACCTTATAGACAGCTGCAGTCTCAGAGTGATAAAATAAAAAATGCTTTTTTGTATTAAGACTCAGCGTTAGTTTTAATTAACTGCACTTACTGACAGTCTTTTTTTATATTTTACAGTTAGGTAGACCAGTGAGAAGAGAGTTAAACCAACATGACTGAGGTTATCTTGTAACTACGGTATAACAAGAAGCCTTTTGCTTAAAAATCATTTAATCATGGCAGCAGTGAGGCTCAGGCCTATTGGTTGGTTGTTACTTCACTTTGCTTCTGACAGAAATATATCCATCTATCCTGTCTATGCCAATTGGATAGATTGCTTTGACAGTTTGTAAAGACAGTTATGTTTCCAACAGGACTAATTTAACTGACGTCTGAGCCTGTGATCCTGTAACGTTTCATCCAGTGCCATTTTCAGGTCAAAAATTTGTCCAATTTTAGTTTAGTTTTTATGGATTTTTTCCCATGTCCCCTCCCAGTCTCAGTAAGTTTTTAATGTTTTAATTATGTCTAACGACTACAAAATCAATAACCTTCCCATAATCCCCAGCTGTTTTAGTGCTAATTAGCTAATGTTAGCATGTTGACATACCGAACTAAGATGGTAAACATGGTAACCATTATACTTATAAGATTAAATGATTAAAAATACCAGTGTGCTTGTACAGTACAGCCTCGCCGTGCTGCAAGCGAGCAAGTCGGAATCAATAACAACCAGATGTCTAACCATCATCCTACTTCCTGGAAATTTAGCAAATGAAAGTAAGTGAATGAAATGTATTACTTCTGCATTATAGTAAACACCGTGCACTGCCAAAAACCTTGAAACATTAGGAGTGCAGACAGCAGAACATGTTGTGTAAAACCTCTCATACATACTGTACTGTACACTCACTGCTACCACCCACTGCTGCTGGGAAGAGAAGAGAGAGAAACACAACAATAAAGCAGGGTGCACACTGGCCTATGACCAAACTGTTCAGTGAGAGTGCCTCCTCATCACTTCGCTCTTTCTCTGAACTACTCTTGGACCACTAGTGAGGCAGCACAGAGGCTCATCGACTTCTTAGTTTTAAGTACTTTATTGATAGCTTTGCTTTCTGTTGATGCACATACTGCACTTATTGTGTGTTGCAAACTCTTCAACTTGACAATGTTGCTTGTATATATATAATAATCAATAAACAGGAATAGACATACACATTGTTTTGTTTATGATGTTTGTAATTAGGCTGAGGGAGTTACTGTCAAAGCCCAGAGTCCATTAATGAAGCAGCACAGACGACAACAAGTTTATAAAAGCTGTGCACGTTTAAATAACAGCTATAGTACAGGACCTACTGTACGCCAAGAAAAACCTCACAATATCAATATACAGGAGCCACCAGGCTGTACCTCTGACACAAGGCTGAGTGGATCAATAGAGTCATACTGTAAACAGCAAATTGAGACCTTGACATCAGCAGCTTGTGACTTGAATTGTAATTTATCAAAACAGCTAAACGTTTTTCAATTGTCCAGTCTGTGCTGCAAGTGTGGTTTTATGTTCTTGTTATTAGCTAAAGGAAATCATTTCAGCGGCTGTCGTTCACCCACTGATGACAGATTTGCTTGAAGACCTTAAACGACTCCCTTCAGTAAGAGTTTCGAAAGGCGGTTCCCACTGTCGGGCAAACAAGAGTAATAACAGATACTGCTTCTAACATCTGGTGAGAAATGCTTAAAGACAGGGTGGCCCACAGTCCAACGTCCCTTCAAAGCCTGACAGGAATAAAGTGCTGACACATACATTTGATAGCAGAATGTGACAGTTGTAGCCCCACAGGTCTTAGTGATGGACGGATATGGATGCACATAGAGATCAGTTTGAGGGTAGAGAAAGCATAGAGCAGTGTTTTCAGATAAGTTGAAATAGTCCTAGGGTCTGTACATGCTTCAGCTGAACCAGTGTTTTCTTTTCCTGTGCCTCTCTCTTCTCTTAAGCCTTATTATCAAAGAAGCTAGACAACACTTGGGTTGAGTGATTTCTATCTAAGAGGTTACATAGGTCTTTGTTCTTCCCAGAACCAGCCATAGGAGCAAGAACAGAGAAAGGTCTTTGCCAAGAATCACCCCACACACTCCAGAGTCAGAAAGTCATCCTCAAAAAGATGGCTCTCATCTGATATTCAGCCACCAGGGAATGAGGCGTCCTTTGAGGATAAAAAGATGCTGCTGCCATGGTGTGAGACAGAACTGGGCCGTGCTGCCCGATTCTGCTGAGCAGCACAGAGTCGTCTTCCTTCTCTGAAAGGGCAAGTATTAGCAGCAGCAAGTCAGTCTGGGGAAGGGGTCAGAGGAGCCAAATATGAGTCACCACGTTCAACTTCTTTGTCCTCACAGTGAGGTTACCAAATGGTGCAAGCGATGAATGTCGTGGCAGCACTGTCGCTATCTCACCACAGGCAGAGACCAGCCGTCCTCACAGCCCGGCTCTGACACGTGAGAAGCAGAGAACAATCAGAACGGCAGCTGATATCAACACTCTTGGTTGTGTGCTGCTAGTCGTGTAGCTGTATTGGTGTAATATATAATAATAATAATAAGGTTGTACTGAGTGATTAGGACTTCATAGGTACATATTGTACTTTCAAAGTGATCAGATAAACAGATGAAGAAATCCATTTACAAAGCACCCTCCACCTTGAGGTGAACAGTTATGTAATGTACCTTGAATGCTTTGTCTGTCACTAATGAAAAACATCCACTTTATTTTGTAAGTTCATCTTTTATTATTTTTAACCTTGAGAAATATTAATTCATGCTTTTATTGCAATCCGGCATTATTACTGCAACGTCGTCCTCGTACACACACCTCAATGCTTCTCAGTAAACTTAAACAATCAGTTATTAGTATTATTATTAAAATATGAATCTAGATCATCACCCAAATAGCAAAGATACACATGTTCACATTGAAATGTAAATACTTTTAGGACGGCGTTGTGGACATATTAGTCTCTTAGATTTCTGGCTCCAGCCCAATTCAGTGGATAGGATTGTTTTTTTGTTGTTGTTGTGCTCAAAGCACTGAAAAATTAATTTTGAAGAAGATTCCTTTCTTTCCGAAAACAGCGCCCCAGTTACTCTGGATCATCCACAGAACAGACTGTGAAAATGACATTGGTTTTCACAGTGAAAGTCTTCATTGTCTACTCCATTTTAAACCTTGATTGACTGCTGTTATGCCCTGCCTGTTATTATGAACAACACAGACACATCACCTTTGAAAAACACCCGGCAGATATGGAACAACAGTGGCATTATCTTAGTCATGTCTGTGATCATCTGGCAAACATATTTACTCTCTTTTATTCTGGTTTCTACCAGTGTCTGAGGAGAATACTTGGCTCGTCAGCTGCTAATGCATGCTGAGGTGTCCTTGGACAAGACACCAAAACCCCTTGGTAGCTCCAACATGTACTGTCTGGCAGCTGTCCAACAACAATTTTCCCAAGGGGATCAGTGAAGTATGTCATTATTATCATTACTATGTTCACCGGCTAAATGGCTACCGAGCAGGTAATGTTACATTATTACAATAAATCATGTAATGCATTGTTACATGAATCCTGACTATAGCAGCTTTAAAGTGCGGCTTGGAAATGGCCGGCACTCGGACTCTCTTGCTTCTTGCACGTGTTTGAATTGGTTCACTACACTATCAATGCAAAAACACTGTGACTGCACAAATCCACTTATTCTAGCACAAAATGAGTCAGCTGGAGAGTCCACTCAAGGTTACCTTGTCAGGCGTGTCTCATCCACAAGCTCTATGTACCTCCTAATTAGCACCCGATGAGCACTCTGCACATCTTACCTTACTGCCGCTCTACATTTCACTAGAAGTGTATTATCTTGACATCTACCTTCTCCCCTTTGGCTCCCTGTTGTTCTGTGCTCACTATGTTGCAAGCACAGAACACAGGCAAGCGCAGCTCAATATAACGTGTTGGAAGATAAAGAAACTGACTCCCTGCCATGCCAAATCTATCCAGAACGCTATTACGGTGCCATGGCAACAGATGAAGACACGCAGGCCTCTCTGGATGGGAGCACCGCTGGTTCACTCGTCTTCTCTGCTAGACTGACTGGCAGGAAAGCTCCACGGGGCTGCTATGGCAACAGACTGATCATATGCAGAGAGGGGCTGTTGGCTGCCACGGCAACATGGGGGCCAATTCGTCAGTTTCCCCCTGACTTGCAGGAAATTAGATTGACTTTGATGAGGACTTGACCTCCGGCAGATTTCCAATATCAGTTTGCATATCAAAGATCTTTGACATGATGGACATTGATATTCCAAAACCAGCGTATACTGTATGTGTGCGGATATTTTTGTGCTTGTTAGCCCACAAAACATCAGTAAAGAAGGCAATTCAATATGCCAGTTATACACCAAACTAGGCTATTCACTGGTGAGTTGACACTAAGCTTGCAACCTCTAAAATATGTAGTCTCAAACTACTGAAATATGCATGCCACATCTGTGCCCAGGAACACTGTTTCTCCAGCCTTCTTACATCCTGCCTCTAACCAAGAATATCACAACACCAGCAGACTCGGAGGGCTGACAATGCAATCACATCAAACTGTCAGGAGGGATAGGAACAATGTCAGGAGAGCAGAGACATCTTACTCTCTCACATCTCTCTCCATCTGCATGAAAATGGAGGAAATATAAGATATGGATTTGTCTCGGATGTGAGAGCTCGACAGGGGCGCTTTTTGTATGTTGAGCCGGTCCATTGATTGATCGCTTGCTCCCTCTTGGCAAACGCTCGATGGCAGGGCTGCAACCAAAAGCAAATATGCTGAATTATTGGAAGTCAGCTCAAAACAGCTGCTACATCGTTCTCTAAAAGAGTAATGGGGACGTACGAGTGATCGTATCATTTCTAAATGTTGAAAATCACTGTCAAAACTTTGGATGATTTTAGATTGGTGGCACACGAAGACGTCTCTGTTGTTGTTAGTTAAAATATGCAGAGTGAAAATGGGTGAAAGTGAAGACGATGTCCACGTCTGCTCTCCCACAGACTTACTGTCCAGTCTGTGAAATGGTTCACACAGTAAAAAAAAGGATGGAGGGGGTGGATGGTTAATAGACAAAGGCAGTGAGAGAGGAAGAGAGAGAAAAAAGGAGAATAATCTGGTCCCTGGAGATGGAAACAGGCTGTTGTGTTCCAGTTGCTTTAGCTGCCCTTTGACCTGTGTGTGGATCTGCACTTGTGTAGAGTGTGCGTGCACGTGTGCAACAATTTGGAGTCATGTATGTGGAAGGACTGAGGGGTTGTTCGCCTCCTATTTAGTGATCATGTTAATTATGAGAAAATACGCCACTTAATCTTTCATCTGCAGTTGCGGGTTAATTAATTATTCATTGGTTTATTCATTGCATCGTTACATCAGCACAGAGGGAAGAAAAACAAACAGAGGAGGACGAGAAAATATAATCTTCATGAATCCAGTTCGCATCAGGCAGAGAAATAAATATAAAGAGAAATATAATCATATATACCAATTATGACTGTCTATCTATCTGTCTCTACTCACATGCAGAGGTGCTGAATCATTGGTGTTTCAATACATACATACACATCTACTCTTTTCACTGTTAATTTTACAAATGAAACGCCTCATTTTTTAAATTGTGTCCAGTTTTCCTCAGACATTGTGCTACGTGAACAACATGGATTTGACTTTAAAGTGAGTATGAGCTTGCAAAAGAGGATTAAAGGTAAACTGAGTCTGTAACAGAGGGGAGAGTGCTCTCCGCAAGCTGCTGCCGACTTCAGCTGTCAGCAGCTGAGCTTGCTGAGCCCGGCGCTCTACGCTGCCATCTCCTGGTCATGTGAAGCTACGGCGCAGCGCTCAAGGCCAACGTATCTGCAGCAGCAACCTTGCTCTTCTCAATTGCACCTCATAAAAAATTCATAGGCAAATGTAATGCCTGCACATTTTCAAAGATGTGAAACCTGATTCTTGCAGAATGATGACTGGCATCTGTGTTTAAGTCAATGTAAAATTACAAGGTTGTGTAAGCTAAAAGTATCAGATAATTTATTTTTCATTTTTAGATGTTTTTTGTCTCCCTGAAGTGATTTTGTGTCGTTTTGAATCCCCTTGTGGTTGTTTTTCTTTGTATCTTTGTAATCATTTTGGTAGTTTTGCTTTTCTTTGCAGTCATTGCTACAGCGTCTTTGCTTTTTTAATCTCTTTGTGGTCGCTCTGCATCACTGTGGTTGTTTTATGTCTTTGTAGTTCTGTTACATCATCTTTGTGGGCTTTTGCACTCTTCATATTTTGATTCTCTCTGTAGTCGTATGTCATTTATGTCATGAATGATAAAAAAGTGCCTTTGCTGTCGTTTTGCATCTTTTTTATCGATTCTCTTTGCAGTAAATTTAAGAGTCTGTGGTCATTTTGAACATTTTTGTAGATCTGTTGTATTTCTTTGCAGTTAGATTTTCTTTGTAGTCATGAAGTCATTTTTGTCATATTGTCACATTTTTTGCTGTTGTTTTGGTTCTCACTGTGGTTGCGGCTCCTCTGCAAAGATCTTACACTACATACAGCAGCAGATCCCAACTATGGCGTGTTCATAAATCCATAAATGCATACAGCCAATTCTTTATTTATATTTAGATTCAGCTTCATAAAGGACGCATAGACCTGGATCAGTCAGCTTCCATTCGTTTTGTGACTACAGATCTCAGTAGCTGGTTGCATTGTGCATAAATTGCTGTACAGCTCTGTCCCAGTGGTTCTGGACTTTAGCTCAGGGAACATCTGCTGTGGACTCTCCCTGCAGCTCAACTCACATCCAGCCTCAGTGGAAGGAGCACTTCCTCGCTCCAACTCGTAAGCCTCCCGAGTCCCCATGTGTGTACAGAGGAATAATTCACCAGCAGTCTTGCAATGAAATATGAAACCATCCCTGGTGCCACACTGCCTGCAACTCTGACCAGCTGGAATGTCCTGTAAAGGGAAAAGATGAGACCTTCAGCTTCTATGTAGATGGGCCAAAGATTCCTTCTTCCCTTCCAGTAGTAAGTCTTTAAGACACAAATATAGCCTGCAGAGACGAAATAGTGAATTAACAGCCAAGAAAAGTCAAATATCAAATGTTTTTGTGATTAGGATGCTGGCAGCTGTTTCTCTTTTTAAGTCTACAATATGTAGCACAAGGAAAAATAGAAACTGGGTTTGATTTTTTAACATGGTGAGTTGCTCATTAGTTGTCCAAGGCTGTATTTCTGGGACAAATAACAATAAATTGCCAAGAGATGTACAGAGTTTGCATAATATATTCTCGATTAAAACATTTTACAATGAATGGCTTATCACCAAACTGAAAAGCATAGTTTCACTGACCTCTAGTGGTTAAAAGATTTAAGCTTGTTGCAGCAGTGGGACACAAATGCAACCAGTACCCAACAGAAACAGCTGAATGTTAGTTCCCACCTCGAGCTTCGCAAATAATGAATGAATAACAGTCAGAAGAGTCAAAGTTTTCCGTATAATCATTTTATGTACGTTATGTAGTTGCAACTCTGCCCACGAGAGTGCAGAAGACACAGACTGCACAGTGATTTTGGGAGCAACCATCTATAGCTTTAGATGCAGGTGTGTGACTGAAGGCTTGGTGCTTTGAAACTTTAGACTCTAGTCCTAAAATGTTACATCAATTTGTCAAAGGGTTTTTCAAACCTTGCGAATTTGATCACAATGTTCCCCGGATGTAAATGAGTAGTGAATGTATCAGTCATATTCAAACGGCTCCTGTGTCCTTAAGCAGGACTTACAAGAATCTCCAAACTGCTCCAGTAGAACTAATGGGTGACAATTCAAACTGTGGGTGGACTGGGAGGCAAAATGTGTATTAATTATGTTAGATGTTGGCATACATAATTCATTTTCCAACTAATGTTTCACACAGTACATCCTATAGGTTAGTATGAAAGAGCCAAACTGTGGCACGTAGTCTCATCTAAATTAATGTTTTAGAGAGGATGTTTAGTTTAGTTTTAGACACGTAGTAGCAACCCGTCATTATTAAGACATTGATTTTTCCCCCTTTTTTATAGTTAATGTGAATGTCCCGACATGATTACATCTGCTACCTGGGAGTTAACAACAATCTCTACATCCTGAGGTGATGAGGTCTTGTCCTAATGTAGGCTGTTGAGTAGTTCTAACTGTACATTGAAATACACCTAAAGTATTCAAATATTTGTACCACAGTATCACTATAAAATCGTTTTGGACATGGTCACACAAATCAGCATAACGGATGCATAATAATGTTTAATGTTTCATGTCACAATAAATTGTTTTTCAATCAGCCATGTGACGTGTTACTCTGGGAGCAGTACACACAGACACCACCAGGGAGAGAAAAACCATACTCCTGTATGAATCACAGGGCGCATACAGGAGTTACACACTGATGTCCCACATAATAATCTTTGTGCAGTTAGTATGCTATAAATGTATGTACTTCATTTGGACATATATTAGATTAACTTACACTAAATCCTGACTGATTTTCAAATGCTCTTCTCGATTTAACTTCAAAACAGAAAAACAAATATGTTTTCAAAAACTTTTGTCTATGTTTGTTTTGTTTTGTTCCTAGTTATTACTCCTTCCTCGATTTCCTTTATGCATTTCAGTGAATTGCACACTGCAGCACACTCAAACATCACATAGATATTTGGCTTTATTTAATTTAATAATTTCTCCAATTGGATAAATTATGCACAGCATATTTATTACATCATTAATTTACAGTACAATGCCTATGCAGCTAACACCCTCATACTCACTAAAAATTATCATGTATTTATGTATCCACTTCAAATAAGACAATCCTCTACATTTAACATTGAACTGAAAGAGTTAATTTGATCATTAATTATTCAGTGTAAGTTTTGTTATTGTGCAGCACGTCCCGTAGAAGCTTTTAAGAGGTCAGTTTTTGGCTGATCTGGCAGAATAAACAATAAAAGCTTTTGAGTTTCCCGGGTTTGTTTAGCACATAATAAAAGTAAATATACTTTGTAAGAAGCTGAGGTGCTGCTTTTCACTGTAACCTTTCAGAGTCACTGAACGCTTGGCACATAAGATATTTATATATATTTATTTGTAAAAATAAAAAAGTGTGCAGATGGGCCAAATAAAACTTGCTGTGGATTTAATTTGAAAGAAAATGGAAGTAGGTTTTATCGCAGGACTGCTGAACTGAATTATAGATTTGTAGATTTATGTTACTGTAGATGAGTAAAACTACCATAGGTAAGTTATGCCTTTATTTGAGGATTTAGGGATCATCATTTGGCAACACATAAAGTAAAAAAAATAAAAAAAATCAGATCCTGCTGAGCTCAATTACATCAGCACAATGTTACACTGCAGCATAAAGGGCTCTCAAATGTTCCTTCATTTATAGAAATACAGTGTGTGAGAAAAAAAGAAAAAGAATATCATGTTGTTATGTTTCAAATTCAATTAAAAAAACAACAACAACATATTTTGACCTTACGCCCATCAATATGAGCATAATCAATTTATTACTTTCACTGAACATCTATTAAAGTCTCCCTTAGACTTTGAATTCGAACTCCCCAGTCACACATTTTACTCTTTTGGTCTGTAGTTGTTAGCTTGTCAGGGTCAAATGCTCAATCGATCAAATTCATTCAACAATTATACTTCAAACCTATATAAACCTTTTAATAAAACTGAATTATAACTTATCGATATTAACTTAGGACAATATAATTTGAGTTCATGAGAAGTGACATATTTGAAAAGCCCTATGTACAGGGGTGAGCTTGTTATTCCTCATCCCTCCAACAGATGTCCCCACAGTGTCATTTTTCGAGGCTCCACTCAGAAAAGAGGCAGAAATCCATAATCCAATGTTTATATTGTAGATACATTTATATAATATTTTTTCTTTACAACTGAATTTATTGGTCATACAAGATGGCCAAAGAATAAGCACACAATACAATCGATAAACAAAACCTATAGAACATATGATTGTCACTTACTGGGAGTCACTAAAAAGTACATACCGTGAATAAATAATCTACAGAAATATGTACAATATGCACAACAAGAATTCAATGGAAGTGCAAATAAAGCTTTGGATCCCTGTACAGGAAATAAGGTAAGCAGATGTAGAGTGAGCCAGCTGTCCCCGACATACAATGTGAAGCGATAATAATCTAAAAGTCATAAATTTATAGGACATTTAGCAACATTTAGGCCTTGAGCTCCTGCATTTAATGACTTTTAATAAAGAGCTTAGCAAAAAAAAAAAAAACAGAAATCAGAGATAAGAAAATGAGCACATTACATTATGTACAGTTTATCGCATTCCACAGAGTATTTAATGCTCGTCGTCCATTGAGGATCAAGGCAACAACCACGGGACTACAGGCAACTGAGAGAGATAGACACAGAGAAGAGGAGGGATCCAGAGAGGAGGCGACCCACTGAAGGGGAAAAAAATATACTCATTGTGCTCCTGCTGGCTTCCTTAGCCGATACTAAAAAGAAACAGGCTGCGATATTTAACACTGTACAACTCTGCTACCTTTTCCCATGCAGATCAACCAGCAGATGAGAGAGAGAGCTGGCAGAAGGAGCTGCATGTATGGTGTGCCTGTGCACCTCGCCCCTGGTGGGTGGGTGACACACGCACACACTTAGCACAATGCACACACGTGAGCTGCGTTTGTCCGTGATGAGTCCAGTTTTAAGTCTCTGGTGGCTACAGTAGCTCTGAGTTACCCAGAGTTCAAATACTCCAGTGCCACTTCATAGCAAAACTTGTACTGGTCCTAGGAGACGAGAGGAAACACAAAACAATAGAGTGACATACATGGCTGAATTAACCTGCTGGGGGTTAAAAAACAGATGCTGATGCCCTATTTACTTCCCCTACTTCTCCTTTTCTGCCCTTATGTGCATTATACACAGTATATAGCATTACTCTGTTTGATGCACAGCAATTAGATTAAACACAGATTTATTTAGGAATGTGAAATATGTAAAGATAATATGAATTGAAATAATGCTCAGAGAGTGCACTTAAAATAAAAGTCTGATGAAACTGAAACATTTCTTCTCATGGCACTTTGCGCTGAATGTCTTCTCCCTTTTGTCTTTTTCACTTGCTTTCTACCTCATCTGTAAAACACTTTGGATAAAAGCGTCCACCAAATGACTAAATGTAAATGTAGAACACCTCTTCAACGCAGGGTTATAACAAGAAGACCTGCCTTAAGGGCCTTGTTAAATCAGTTGATATTGTAGTTTAGTAGTGTATGTTTTCATACAAGCAAAGGTAGAATACATCAAATTATTACAAAATATTTGCCTGATAGTGAAGCTGAGGCTTCTGGAGGTTAGCTGTCTGCTTTTTCATGTGTTCACCCAGGACACGTAAAGCCTAACGAAGCTAATTATAAAAATAATACCTGTTTAAAAAAATATTTTTTTTTTATTTTCGTTTTAAAACCATCTTTTCTATAATCACTTATTTTTTATTTTAGACAAAGTTTGGTATAGTTTAGTGTCAAACTGCTGAAAGGACTCCTCACCAGTAGGTCCACCATGTTGGGTTTATTGTTCCTCAGTGTTTTGACAGCGTGGAAAACATCAACAGAGCGCTGGTGCTGAAGCATTTCACACACAATGCTGATGGCACAAAATGTCCCGCTGCGGCCTCCTCCGTTCCTAGAGTTGTAACAGAAAAGTCAGTCATTAGAAAATTACATACAACTTAAGCTGTGGTTAAAAATTAGTTTGGACAGATTATGCGACGATTCTTTCTGGTCATTTGGTGTGTGGTGTCCTTGGTAGTTTTCTTTCTCTTGGATACTTGTTCATGTTATGTCTGTTTGTGGTCACTGTGGCTTTTTGCTATTTTGGCCTGAGTGTGGTATTTTTTTCCTTTACCTACTTTACTTTGTTTTGTGTCTGTTTTTGGTCAATCTGTGTCTTTTATCTGAGCTCCACAACTGAACTGAACAAAATCTGAACACCATTGATGGTTTGCAATTGAAAGATTATGGTTGACAGTAGAGCTCATAGAGGACTGAAGGCTTCTAAAGTTTTATTGATGCAGTAAAGCTCTTCAGTCAGTAGGTGGAGATGTTTCATTTTTAATGCCAACATTGAATGAACGTCCTCCTTCACTGATTGTTGGGAAAACTTACAGACAGTGGACCACAGTGCGTCCCTCGCCCCCGTCGTACTCCTCCTGCCACTTGTCCACCTGTCGAATCAGCTTGAGGAAGGAGCGTTTAGACATGGGCGTGTCTCTGTACATGGGCCAGCCCAGGAACTGGAACTGCTGCACCATCCGGTAGCCGTCTTGAGGCTGGAGGGGAAGAACACACGGGTTATCCCAGGTTAATACGCACAGTGGGCATTAAGTGCTTCTGCACAAAGATGCAATCTGACTGTAAAGATGCAGGGCTAAGCTAAGCCTCGATGGTGACAAGTAGGACAAGAGATGGATAAGGACATGAGGAGCCACTGAAAAGATGAACGAGCAGATAGAGGTTTGACAGATGAGCACAGTTGCGTCTAGAGACAGATATTTTACCAACCTAAGATACAGACTCTCTACATCACGACCAGGCATTGAAATCAATAACACTTGTCAGTGATCATGTATGATTAGACTGTATTGTACTTAACATGCTGGTGATGCCTCTGCCAGCCAAATATAACTGTGACGAGTGACTGACGACCGTGGGCAGACTGTTGGGGTAAGAAGCTTATGCAGGTGACCGGAGGCGACGCCGTCATGGTCAGAGCGGTTTCTATACAGAGATGCCTGGTAGCTCAAAGTTTAAGGGTCAGTTCACCGAAGTTACCGAAAACAAATCTGTAGTGTCAAAGACTTTTATTGTTAGAAAAAAGTTTCAATAGAAAAAGCTTCACAACTTTTTTTTGTATTATCTAAAGGGGTCACAGGATGACTAAATAATAAGAAAGAAATCTACAATACTTCACTTATTTCCTTTAAAATGAAAAACATTTACTAATACAACTACGACCACTTGTTATAGGTTTGATATGTGTATTGTAACACTTTTTTCTCTAAATGTTTAATTTGAATACTTTTTGGAAACCTGAAAGTGAAATGATACAGTATTTTAAATCAGAAAAAAAATAATAATTTGGCGTCTATTTCACTTAAAAAGTGCCTGTGTGACTGTTGGTGGTGTAGTAGTGTAGACGTGAGAACATGTCTTTTATTTTGTAATTTGGGTGACACAACACTTTGACACAGACTCTTGTTCAACCCAAAAGGTGCTGATTGATGGGAAACTCAAAGAGTTTGTCTCGACTTATACTATTTTAACTGCAGTACATGTGAACATTTTTGCAAGTTGTCTAAAAGACATGACTTGTGGCAATCACACCTCGGTCCAATCACAGGTGCAGTGGCATAGTTAAAGAACAGAATGACTGCTTCTGCACAGCTTGAATGGACAGGCCTGCATATGAGTGGGACGTGTGAGGTGTGCAGTCACAGAATAAATTGGCTGTTGTGATCACTGCAGGGGAGACAAACAAGTTACAAAAGTTACAAAAAATGCGCAGCAGAGCAGAAAACCTACTTGTCAACCCGCTCAGACAAATGCAGAGTTTGTTCTTTTCTTCCCCAAAACAAACAACTTTTCGGTTTGAAGCATGACCCCACTGTGTCACCGTACCCGTGCAGCGTTGTAGATCCGAAATATTCTGCTGATGATGTCCTCCTCCAAGTCCGCGGAGACGAATTCCACCTGGATGGGTCCGTGCCGGTGGACTCCATTTTCCGGCCAGTACTGTGGGCACAGCTAAACAAAACAGGCACGTACACACATGTACATTCACACACAGCGACATGCAGACACACACAGACAAAACGAAGAAAGACACACAAAGGGAACAAAGAAAGTGGTAGATGATTCATTAGTTTAAAAATCAGAACTTGATTCAAGTTCAAGGACATAAGGTACAAGAGGCAGAGAAAGGTGGGTTATTTAAATCTGAAGCTATCTACTTCAAATATTTCAAACACTTATCTATTTCTTTTGGTTAATTATTTCAACTGCCAATTCAATTACTTATCCATGTTAACTATTTATCCATTAATTTGAAGTATTTCACAATTTTTACACTTTCACTTAACAGTTTGATCTGTTTATTTACTATTTTAAGCTATGATCAATTTCAACCGTTTATCCACCTCTTTTTTGATAACCGTTTGCTTGTTAACTCAAAACACGCTTTCTTTTTTATTTCAAAATAGTTGAGCTACTCTACAGTCCTTCCACATACCCCCTGCAACAACTTCAGTACACTCTATGATACAAGTACCTTTCAGATTTTGAAATGTGAGACTTCGATGCTTTTCTCTGTTTTACATCATAGTGAATTAAATATTTGTGGCATTTGAAGAGCTGGATGAACACAGCAAGTTATTTGAAATGTCACCTTGGGCTCTGGAGAACGTCTGATGAGCTGTTTTTTTTAGCATTTTGGACAGTTACAGTTGATAAATTATCTGGAAATAAAATCATCAATAGATGTGAAGATGATTGAGAATAAATTATTGGTAGACAGTGTTACTGACAACCCTGGCAACAGTGTTGAAAAGTACAGACTGAGAAATAAACCCCTGAACAGCCTCATAAAAGCTGCAAAATCTCCCTATTTCCACTCCTCAGGAAAAAAAAGCCCAGTTAAGAACATGCACCTGCAGAGCACACTGCCAGCCTCACTGCACTAAATCAGACTACTGGTGGAAGCACATACACACACACACAGATGGACAGATTCTGCACTGACACACACGTGCCTACATGCAGAGTCACACAGAGACAAACAAACAAGGGAAGGAAAGACTACCTGAGAAGAATGCAAATAACAGGCCGCGGTGCACACATACAGATGGACAAATAAATATATTCTCACTATCTTTCTCTAACACACAAATAAAGTACAAACACACATACAGTCTGTGTGGCAGCTAAAGCATCTCTTTCTAGCTTCCTTTGAGAGCCCGTCAAAACTTGACAAATTCAACAGATGCAAAAACAAAGATGCTGATGGAGACGATAGTGCATCTTCAGCTCCCTCGCCTCCATCCACAGCCCCGCTCCCTCCTCCCTTCCCACCTGTGCTGTTTCCGTGGCTGGCTGACTGGCTGGATACAGTGAGAATATTGAATGAAAGGCCCTTTCTATCTATCCAGTCAGCCAGTCAATCAGTCACCTAGGGAAAGGGGATTTGGAGGGGGTGAGCAGCCTGGCTTCAGGCTTTGATCCCCGGGTGTTATGACAGAGCCTCGGGCTGAGAAATCTGGAGAGTCTCTTCCACAGGCCTGTCTCTCCATCTACCAGCGCTTTCATGGTAAGTCCTCTTCCACTCTGCAGCACCTATTTCAAACATATTCTGTATACTCATATATATGCGTTTGCCATACAGATGCATCAGTGTTTTTTTCCCTGGGTTCATACTTGAAGAAAACAAAACAAACAAAAAAAAAAAAGTAATCTTACTCTGAATCCAATTCCCACGCTGTCCTTTTGTGTGACTTTATTAGAAACAGACTTCTGATGAAAGGAACTGCTTCATGTGTCATCTGTTTGTCAGTACACTTCTTGGAATATCCCCAGGGATTGTTGTGTGTGTGTGTGTGTGTGTGTGTGTGCGTGCGCATGTATCAGGTCGGGTTTACCTGTGCCGGATCAACGTCGTTGAGCATCACTATGGAAGTGCAGTGGTAGTCCAGCACCAATCTCCAGAAGTCCTTTACTGTGTTTGGCAGTGGATGCTGGGTCACTATGAATGCAGAAGGCTGCTTGTAACTCTGAGGAAAGGCAGGAATATAGAGACAGAAGCAAAAGAACAGATTACAAACCTGTCACTGAATACACCTCATGCATATTATACAATATTTAAGCTCACCATGAATAAATCTACAACCATTATGTATCATCCTTCTTTTGACCTGCCTCTCTCTGAGTGTTGTTTTCTAATGGAGACCTTATGTCTTGGAAGATTCTGCCCTTTTAATGTGTTTTTTTGCTCCCAAAGATAGTCTACGCTGAGATGATCACGTACCTACAAGGTCCCCTGCTCAAACCAGGAAAGATCCAAACAGTGCATCACTGCAAACATGTTTTTTTAAAGGTGTTAAGGTCCACATTTAACACCTGAAGGGAAGTCTTTCAGGTCTGAACACAATCATTAAAATGACAGAAATGTGGAGGCTATCTTTTGTACTGCACATCGTTATACAGAGAGGTGTCATTTAGCCTTTACATTTACCTAAAATCATGATATAAATGTAGAGGAAACACCTGTTAGTATAATACAAAAGAATTCAAACAGTGCCACAATCTAAAATCTTCTAAAATTAATCACCTCAATAAACAATAACTGTCCCTGCCTTATAAAGCTGTGAATAGGTCTAAAACCTGACATGTTTCTGTTTGTGTTTGACTCTTACATCCATGAGTGCAGCATTAATGTAATTGGAGCTCTCGCCATCGATGGTGATGAGGAAGGGGAGGCAGCGGTCTGGAGGTAGGACATCCATGCAGCGGTTCTTCTCGTGGTTCCTGGGCAGCAGGGCGATGCTGCAGTCTTCCACCCGCAGCGTGGGAGTCACCATATTCAGAGTCTGTCAGGTTGCAGCAGAATTAAACACACATTAATCATATTGATGCAGTCAGGTAGGCATTTGGGTCTTGAGTGTGCTAATTATCTCCCAATATGGTAATTAACAATGCAATTCTTTAATCAGTGACATTAGCAATAGCTCTGAGTCCCCTGATGTGACTGTGATGAAACTTAGGGGGGACAATGCATTACAAATAGCACTGATTGGTCCAAGGAGGGGTGCTAATATTACAAATTGAAGTAAGATGAAATATTTTCTACTGATTGGCCCAGAGGGGGACTGTGCCATTCATCAAGAGACAACTGTTTTACCATTGTTCCAAACATATCCTGCACTTGAGAGAACGCTTTATTATTTATATGCATACACTTCATAGATTTTAATGTTAAAATCGCCCTTACCCTAAACTCCTCCTTAATGGGGCTCGAGTTGGTCTGTGGGTCCAGGCGGTTCATGTCGTAGTAGACGGAGCGAAGCTGACTGGCAGGTATGGTGGTGTCGCCACAGAGGCATGCCTCCAGAATGGCGTCATGAATAAAGACATACTGCTCCTGCAAAAAACAGCATCCTCATTGCGGATCTATCAGACCTCTAGGACTCATGACAATGAAAAACAGTTGCAGAAATATTTCATATTTCGCATTTTTACCAGCAGTAATGCCACAAATATATGAGCTAGTGTTTCTCTGCATTTTGTTGGAAGAATTAAATGACCTTTCCACGACCTTCCCATGATTATTCTTTACCCCAAGGTAGTTTCTAATATTTGTCATTGTCTGTGTTCAAAGGTTACATTACATATTTATGCTGCATTTTTGGTACATAGTTGATTTAATTCTGTTATAAAACACTGAATTCTGTGGCATTTTTAAAACTTTTAAATATTTACACACAGGTCAGAAAGAATTTTCTTAAATACTTTAAATACATTGACCACTTCAGGTTTTCCAGGACGCTATCTTACCCCAGTAATCCCAGCAAGGTTGAGATATTTTAATAAGACATGAGGTTGATGTCTTAACAAAAACAAACTCGCTGTTCTTTACACGGAACAAAACAAGAAATTGCGACACGTTTTCTACTCCCCGCATCAGGCAGTCAAGCCGTCAACACGGTGACAGCTTGAGGCTTGATGTAAATCTCTTTTGAAGTGACATTTGCAGCTGACACTCCCTTGTCACTTCACACCAAAATCTGCACACATGCAGAGGGGTCACTGACTTACAGATTTACGGAGAAACGTGTGCTGCAGTTTGTTAAGTCTTAAGTGCAAAACGTGAACTGTTGACCTGAGAATTTCGATCAGACTCGGCTGGGTCAGCAGGTTGGTGGCAACAAACAGAATCCGAAGATTAACGGATCCTATGTGCTCATAAACTATAAACAACAACAACAAGGCTTTTCATTTCTGCGAACAGATTAAAATCACATCGGAGAGTTGGTGACTGGCCTCGGGCCGAGCAGCCGCGCCACCGAGCCTGAACACCTGCGAGGGAAAACGCACAGATACACACACACTTTGAAGGTCACTGAACTTGAGGAGAGTGACTCAGGGTGAACAACATTTGGTCTCCAGTTACTCAAATCCCAATTCGGACGTCATCGATGAAACATTTGCCCATTAAGTCCAATGACGCTTGTGATTTAAAGGGAATTACGGTGAAATGATGCATTCAACGGGACTATGGACACCTCCAGATGGCCAGTGTTCAGGAAAGCACAAATTCCTTTGGTAGTCCACTGGCATAAAGCTGGGGGATGAGCCATGGATGTTTTCAGCTATCAATATAAGCTAAATGTTTTCAGTTACAAGCCTCTAAACCCTTTTATTATGACACGTTTGCTAAGCATTTGTGTTTAGCACCTTGGGTAACAGAGTGTTTACTTCAGTAAATGTCTTTTGTGTGAAATGATGATTAAAATATGAAGCTGACATGCCATAAAGACGAATGTGTTATCTAGATTGTGTTTTTGTTTATTTTCTATCATTTAATTGAATGAACAGAAAACTAATGATTTCATGTATTTGGAGAAAGCAAAAAAACAAGGATTACAATTTAGATATTACAGTTGCCTAAAGACAAAAGTGGAATGGCTTTAACTTCCTTGGAGGACTATTACATTATTATTATAGAGCACCACAGATGTGCTGTCTGATGCGAATTGTGATGCAAATATGTAAGTATTTGGATGAAACTGACACACCGGACTACATTACCTCTAAAAATATAAATCCAGAATATGACTGAATATGAGTACTGCATTAGGTGGGACCTGAGTCACACCAGCTCAACTGGATTTGAATATAAGACATATAAGGCATCACTTCCCACTGTAGAATCCTCAATAATGTTTTAAATACTATACATTTCTTTAAAGGAACGTATCATCCATAAAAAAAAGAAGATTCCTTCAGATTTTCTTCTGCTGTAGCCATAGATACATCTGCTGTAAATATTAACACCATTCAAATTATATTTCACTCACTCACTCGCCATCAGGTAGATATTTATTGATATTTAGATTTAGTTGCATGATGAAATATATCCCCACTGCTTGAAAATGCAGCACTTAAACTGGCACTTGAAAGTGGCTGACAGCAAAAAATTAAAACTAATTACGCTGCATTTTAGAAGATAATGGGCACCATCAGTCACCGAGAAAACGGCTAAAAACCTTTACCTACTGACTCATCTAAGCTGCAGACGTAATGACTTATAAATGATATATGATTTATTTCTCCCCTAAATAATTCATTTTTTAGTACGTTTTCCCATCTCTGCTATTCACTCTGAACATTTGTTTCGAAGCATCAGGAAAATGGGGCTTTATACTGACAACTACTTGCAGGTATTAGTTAATCCACTTTAGATGGCAACAGCCTGTCAAGCTGCACGCACAGTCTTTCATATTACCTCAGTCTGGACCATGTTGACTCTCCGTGAGCGCAGCTCCCTCACACAGTTGTAAATGTCCACCACGCCCTCTCGCTCCGCCATGTCCAGCATGATGTCGATCACGATGAAGCAGCCAGTCCGGCCGGCCCCGGCGCTGCAGAGAGGCACACATTACAAGCTTCATTGATGATCGTGGTCTTTTGTTCAGTAGAACACCTGAAGTGTGACTGACTTCTGAATAACGAAATATCACATTTGTTCATACAAAAAACGTTTGGTCCTAAGTGGGATTTCACAGCTGGAGGATTGCTTGTTCTGTTAAGTCATTATGTTGTAGCATGTATCATTATGCTGTAATTGTCAGATGGAGTTAACAGCAATCACAAAGCAGCATAATGTCTTTCTAAAGAAAGTGTTCCAGTTACCAAAAGTTATTTACCTTTTCTTTTGTAAAATAAAAATTGTCTACTTGTCTCTGTGTATGTGACATCTGACAGGCCTCCCTTGGAGGAGAGGTTGCTCACGGAGAGAATAAGACTGAAAAACAAATATCACTCATAGTGCTAGAAATAGTGATGTTCTTAATATTATTTTCTATTTGGTTTGCTTCTTGAATATCATGATATGCACTTGGTTGGCGTAAATAAATTCCTCACTACGTGGCGGGACGCAGAACACAGTAGAAGTTCCAGCGCACACCAACCTGCAATGAACCACCATGGGCCCAGCGTTGGTCAGAGTCTTGGACTTGACTCTCCTAATAAACCCCAGCAGGCCCGTGGCGTGATAGGGCACGCCGTGGTCTGGCCAGCCTGTGAAGTGAAACTGTCGAATCTCCCGGATTTCATGAGCCCCCCTCTGAGGACCAGAGCCATCATGTTAAACACACACAACACAGCAGAGCATACAGTGTACAGAGTGAAAGGTTATTCTAAAGCAAATGCAGAGCTGGATTGAATACAAACACAGACTTCATTGACATAGTCAAGGACTGGCTGAGCAAAGTTTCCCTTCATCTAACAGCATGTAGAAGGCCACTGTACCCTTATTTCTTCCCTACAATAGCATTTCTCAGTCATCCCTGCATCTTGGAGCAACACTGGATTATTAGTTACATCTAGTATTTAGAGACTGTCGATTTGACACACGAACAACAGCTTTTGCACTTTTAATGAGTTGGGATTTCAGTTGGATGGACTCAAAGCTCGTTTGTTTGTTTTATGAGTCACACTTTAACACTTAGAGTGTGTTGTAATGTGTTAAACCAAATTACTAACTGTAACCAAATGGTTAGAGAGACTCTCAATGGGCTCCACTAGGTTAACTTTTATTTAACAAAACATGTTATTCCTCTTTGGTAACTAAAAAACTGATAAACAAGGCCTGTTTCTGTTTATGTCCTCTTTGAGTTGCTTGCTTTTTAAAGTTATTATCTATGGAATATTAATGTCTTATATTATTCTACTAGCATAGGTTTTATTTTGCAGAACACTTAAATAATCCCATTTACAATATGGTCCAACTGATGTGATGTAGAAAAATAGAGATGAGCAAAAAATCTACAACAATTAACAACACATCTGGCATATTTTTTAAAAACTTAAGGTTTTATGGTTAGGAACTATTAAGTAGTTTTGAATTCAAAGATTACTTTAAAAGGGAACTAGCTATTTTTATGAATTGACAGTAACAGAGAAATGCACAAGTATTACTCTCTTTTGGACCATGTGCAAACTACTCTAGAAGCGTGCATGTAGTTTCAAGTCTCATAGTAACCAATAGAGATTACCTTCTCTACAGCGAAGGTCCTGATGACATACTCTGACAACAGCTCCGTCTCTATCAGCGTCACCTTGATGTCTCTGTAGATCTCAGTGTCATCGGGCCAATACTTACAGCACTTCACCT
Organism: Ctenopoma multispine; assembly: GCA_034779795.1. NCBI lineage: Eukaryota > Metazoa > Chordata > Actinopteri > Anabantiformes > Anabantidae > Ctenopoma > Ctenopoma multispine. The sequence continues at coordinate 16,427,006 of JAUYWH010000009.1, read as the reverse complement.
GAGAGTGAAAAGTGAAAAGTGTTTTCTAGCCACGTGCACACATACTGTACATGCCATCAGCAATGCATTCATATTCAAATTCTTTATTTCGCTGCACACAAATTATTTTAATGCCTGCAAAATGCCAGGCCATCATTTTTTTTGCAATAAAGATAATTGTCACATAACATTACCTCCTATTTGGCGTCTGATATTTCAGTTTCTGAGGCATTTCTTTCGAGTTAAAATGAGATTTGCTTCGTATTAGTTTCGGCCTCCGGTCAAGGATTTTCTGTAAATGGGAATCTTATGTATCGACGGAGAGCTCATTCTCACATTATTGCTTTTTCATTCTCACATCGATAATGTGAAAATGAGTGTAAAAGGTAGACTGTACAGAAACCTGGAGCAGAGCAGGTAGACACAGGGGATGGTGTAAAATTTCTCCTACTTAAATTTTTGACTACAAGTGCAGAGAAATAGGACAAAACATAAAAAAACAGTGTGCTACAATTGGATGAGGCAGGTATAATGACAATCCAATAATGGTATGAAATAATAAACCCTCAGCTGTTTAAAACAGATTACCCAACAGAAATCCAAAACACCCCACTGGAAATATTACTTGTATTAGGTATCATAAGAGTGCACCCCCACCCTCTGCCTTTCCCCCCATTCAATTAAACAGTTGATGCTGAGGGAGTAAGACTGGTAATAGAGATTGAGATCATGGAGGTATATCAGAGAATGATAATTTTTGATGAGGGATAAACGCGACATCACCCACAACTAGATTCAATTTTCATTTCTGGAGTCTGCGCGCTGATTGGGAATGAAATGAGATTTCGGTTTGTGGAGTGACACAGACTTTCAGGTCCCTCTCCCTGACACCCCTGATGACTAATCCCAGATAACAATCACAAATTCACCGTCCGCTTCCAGCCAGATTGAATTAGGCAAAAGCCATTACCTTATTAGATCACTGTGAATCAGGCGCCTGGTTTGGGGGGAATTAGCCTTTGGGCTAAATTATGCCAGCATATACACAGATGTTCCTCTGCACGGGCACAGTTATGAATATGCGACTCTTCAACTCATTCTCTCCTATTGATTAAGTGTATGGAAAAGAAGCACACCTACTGTAGCATCACCTCATCACACACACATCAGCACACCACCTTCCTAACCAAATGCCTCATACATCAAAGTGCGCCGAGCGCCGCCCCAGTGTGAAGCCAGCGGGACAGAGGCTGTGCGTGCGTGTGCCAGGATCAGCAACTGTGCTGAGCAGATGGCCCACTGTGATATGGTGGAGTGATTTTATGGGTTCCTCTGTGGATCCACCGCCACTGCGACCAACTGTGCCTACCATTGGACAAGGATCATATAACAGACGGTTTGGGGGCCGGGGCCCGCCGAGGACGGCACAGCAGCTAAGCAGGTGTGGAGAAGGTGTTGGGCGGGGCGGGCTGAGCTCACCTACTGTAGAGAAACGGCCTAATGAGGTACCTAGAGATAGGCCCATGAATCATTATCAGCTCTGCTACATTTAAGCCCACCAAAAATGCACATCAGCGAAATCAAGGTGCGCCTGTATTTAAGGTGCTTTTAGTGCGACTGTGTTTAAAATTCTTGGGGAAAATCCCCTGTCAGTCAAAGCATTACACTGTACGTTAAGACCTTCATTTTCTCTTGATTATAACCTAACCAGGAGAAACTACAGTGTGAGTTAAGTGGAACAAATTAGGACTGAAGTAAGGCTCTGGCTTTTTTTTCTCCCTAGTGTTAGGCCACAAGCTGTAGTGAGCCAAAAAAACTCAAAGCTCTAACATTAGTTTCAACATTATGAACCATCCTCAGCACTCAATAACAGTCCCCTTTTGTCCAATGAGAACAACATTAAGAGACATTTCTGCTCAGAGGAGCCTGGTAGGAGCTGCTACAGTGGAGTATAATCTCCTGATATAGAGCCAATCACATGAAACAGTAGTCAGTCGCCTGGATGCCTCTGTGGTAATGAAGGCCATCAATCAGTCTCTCCTCACTTCTCACTGATCAGATAGATGGAAAAAGAGCTGGCGGCACGCGAGTCCTGTGATTCACTAAGTCGAAGCACACACACGCACGCACACGCACACACACACACACACACACACACACACACACACACACACACACACACACACAGTAACATCTGGGCAATGATGTTCAAAGACAAGGCACTAAAAAAAGAAGACTCAAAGTCGCTCGGGGGGGTGGGGGATGTGGGCAAGGCAATCTTATTTAGGATCTACAGTTAGAGTGAATATGTAATTAATACCCACCCTGCCCACTTCCACCAGGTTGGTCACCATGACGATAGCTGCTGTGTTCTCTTGCCAGACCATCCTCCAGAAGTCGAAGACCGTCTCCTGCATGGGGCCTTAGACAGAGAGAGGAGGAAATTTTACTAATAGGATGTAACCTTAAAATGATAGAAGGAGAGAAGCACGTTCACACCGTGAAGAATATAAAACTGGACCAAGTCAGACAGGGTTTCCTTTCCATTTAACACCACCCACACCCTGGATCATCCAACATATAGGCATAGAGTTTTCAGGATTTATTAAATTCTTAGGCTGTTAGACTCTAAAAGCAAAGAGACACCTTCTTTTTAAGGGAGAGTTTTGCAATATGCATTATACACTAACTGAATTATTTTTACAAAGAGGGAGAGTTATTCACCGAGATGACTGACGATGTGTTATATTTCACATTAATTAGCTATATTTCATTATATGCTACATTTAGCTTAGTATGAACTACAAAGTATGTGGACACTCAAATGTTGTACTCTGTATGTAATGTCATTTCAAACTCAGAAGCACTTATCTGCTGCTGCAACAGACAAAGGAAAAAATGAAAGGATGAAATTTGCTTCCCTTGAGCTCCCAGAACTTTAGCTTAACTGAGATGCAGCTCAGAAAGCACAAAAAAACAACACCTCTAGACCCATAAGCGTAAAAGGGTTAATTTTAAATACTTTATTACTGTATGTCTTTATATGCACAGTGTTTTTGATCATAAGGTCCTGCCAATAAAGCTTCTTTCTCTGGCTTTAGAGGCAGACAGAGAACAAGATCAACACACACATATGCAATACAAACTCAGGGGATTGGAAGGTATTACAGTTCTACGGCAACAATGTGGTTTATAAAGCATTGTTCCCTCCATTTTCACTCCTCCAATCAAGCAACGAAAAACATGTCAAGTCAGATTTATATATAGTGCTTTCTACAACAGATTCATCACAAAGTGCTTACTCTATAGCAGAGGGCTTAAATACGGTTGAGAATAAGAAAGCACAAATAAGTCATGCAGATGAGGTTAAAGCCTGCGTCTCTACGCGTGAGCGAGAGTGTGTCTGTGTGCGCGGCAAAGCTCAAAGTAATTACCACTACACCTCATCCGTTCTACACCAACCTTTCCACCGAACCGGACCCAAACGTGTCTGGCGAACATTGAAATAAATGAGCAGAGAGCCATTTAATATTTAAGACTTCACCGAGCAATAATTGTGGATTGATCTGAATGTAATTATTATTCTGGTTAATTAAAATTATTAATATTAGTTTTAATCAAGCACCAAGTGGAAAAAAAAAATTCCTTCTGACAAATTAATTAGCGAATGCAAATCTACGCAGTTGTGCATTCTCCTGCGTTGCCCCACATTACCTGGAGACCCGACAAATTATGCAGACACACACAGAGACACAGGCGAAGACACAACGTGACACAGACACAAACTATTAGCGCTTTTCATTTCAGGTCACAGGCCACATCACTTTTATTTGTTATGTTGGTTTTGCATGACAATTGCGTCACTCAGTCACAAAGGAGCGCCCACATTTATAATACGATTTTCAAGCATCTGCTGTTTCTATAGAATATTGGACAGTTGAGAAGTGATAGGAAGAGAGATAGTGATAGACCTACCCTACTGAAATCAAACCAGGGACACTATGATGGCAGTATTTATTAAGCACCTTTACTAAAAGCCCCAATAACTGGACTGCAGCCTTTTCTATCGTTGTACCGTTTGTTATTAATGTTGACTTATGACTTTTGGTATCGAAAAAGAAAAACTATACTAATAGTAGAATGATTTCAGTACATGTAGATGATTATAGTGATTATATGGATTTGTTTGTTTGATCATGTTTGATCCGCTCCGGCTACCTATAGCCATTAACTGATCTAGTACAGCCTCATGTGACACAGTTGAAATGACTTCTACTTTTCTCCAACTCTGCGATGAAACGCAGGAGCCTTTATGTTAAAATGTCTCCACTGTCATTTTTTCCGCTGCCAGCCCGTCCATGTGTCTTTCAGTTTTTAGAAAGCAAGAACATTTTACAAAGTAAAATTGGTTGTGGAAACAAACTTCTGTTGACTTCTTTTTGTCCCAATTGGTATCTAGAAATTTGGCACAAAGCTCGTCAGTATATATCATTTGTATTCCTCAGCTTTGTATGTGACGGTTCGTCTTCATTTTTACTGTAGGACCGCAATCTCCAATTCCAGTCACTTCCATTCTCTCCAATAACTACCCAACCTGATTGAACCACCCACTCTTCTACCTCCTACACTTGTCCCCGAGGGAGGATACGCACTGCTGAGAAGTTTAGGAGAGGAAGACTGAGAAGCAGGACAGCTGGTGTGTAGGACTTCAGTAACACAATAACACTTGGCAGTATATGGTAAATCATCCAATGGGAGGCTCCTGCCAAGCTTGAGCCAATTTATGTTGCCATATGCATGAAGAGATGGAGAACAGGCTGGACAGCATTAAACTTGATGACACTCAAAAGGGGGTGAATATGGCTCTTGATGATAAGGTGGATAAGAATGAAGGAATCTCACACACACACAATTTCACAGGTTTCTGTTGAAGTGGTGGAGAGCTTCAAGAATTCAACTGAACTTTTGCTGACAGAAGGACTTTGGACACTATGGCTCATTGCATTTGGTTTTTACCAATCTTCACTGAAAAATATCCCAATTTTAAGTCTGGAATAGATAAGTTTGGAATAGATTTTATTCCAGATCCTATAAACCGATGGGTAGTTGCTGATCACTAGAATTATTTTGTAATAGTTAATTTGGTGATTATGCATCTCAGAAGATGAGAAGACCGCTTATTGTGGACATAAGGGCAGGTAGATGAGTAAACAAAATTTGTGACTTTTACACAGGAGGCCGCATTTACATTCAGTCTCCTGCCAACAGTTAACATTTATTTCAACACATTTTTTCCTAATCTAATCCAAGTAGTTTTAGCTTAACTGTAGAGGTTTATCACCCATTTTAATTAGAAAGAAACTGGTCTGAGAGCTCACTTGAGGACCTACAAGGAAAGAAGAGTGTATCTAGTACTATGTGCGTTGTCCCTAGTTGGAGAAGTTTGGAGGAGGCACTTTTCAGAACCAGTAGGAGCTTCACATCCAGCTGTTAGAGACCTAATGCAGCTGCAGCCAATGCTCTGTTTTGGGACAAGGTCTGTTCCTCCTCACAAGCGAGGAGTGTGACAGCTGTAGAAATCCCTCAGCCAGGTATGCTACAAAACTACACACACACACACGCACGCACACACGCACGCACGCACGCACGCACGCACGCACGCACGCACGCACGCACGCACGCACGCGCACACACACACACACACACACACACACACACACACACACACACACACACAC
>JAUYWH010000009.1:16304426-16421189 GCA_034779795.1 Ctenopoma multispine | reverse complement strand
CACACACACACACACACACACACACACACACACACACACACACACACACACACACACACACACACACACACAAACTGAACACACAACCTGAACACACTGAATATCTTTCCCCTTTTGCCCATCAATATTACATGCAGCAGACTTTGGCATAATGTACACTCACTTATCATTGATTTGCTCTCCCTCTCTTTGCATCTCTCACCCCCCACCCCCACCCCTTCCATCCCCCATTGGGCTTTGAGATGTTAACCTGTAAATAATAAAACTTTTGGGCTGCTGGTGACATTTGCTGCTTGTGAACGAGGGGAGTGAAGAGCGAAGGAGACCGGAGGGGAAAACGTGATGAAATTGAACCCGTTCCTGCGTGAATGAATATTTTCCACATCACCAGGAGGATGCAGGGACTTATCAGAAGTGTTTGTACCCCAGCTTCAATATAATTTACAGTCTCCGCCAGTAAGGAGCTCATGTCTAATCTGTATTTAAACAATCTGCAGGACATAAAAATGGACAGAGGCGAGGCCATGTCCTGGGAGGGCTGTGCCGCGTGCACGCACTCAAGTCTGCTAAGTAGGTGAGCTGCAGTTGGTGTCGGTGAATTACCGACAGTCAGTTGTATCTGTGCAGCAAAAAAGCTCTGGATGAGAGAGAATGACCTACATAATGAGGAGCAGAGCTTGGGTGATGAGGCTTTTATGGAGTGACAGCTGTTCTACCTGCCGTTGTCACCTTGACAGAGCAAAGGGACTCGACAATAAAACCCAAACTAATGAGTGTCATTGTAGTTTATAGTGTAAGAGACAAGGGATAACGTTACCCCACGCGCCTGCCATATTAAGCACACCCTCAACCACCTCCACAACCAATTTATGACAAAGATTTTTTAGCTTATCCAGCACTAATGCGGGTCTCATCATTTTTTTTGAGCTGCTGGTCCCAGTGGACTTGAGTGAAAGTGTCACTCACTGAAAAACTTTACTCGAGGAGAGAAGAGACTACTTCCTCATTTTCAGCAACTGTGCCAATGCCCAGGTGCTCTTTTCAGGTGCTACAGTATGCAGTTTGTCTGACTGAGAGAGACAGGTCTGTGTCTGGCTTTCCTATCATCTCTGGCTGCTCTTTGCCTCAGTGTCAGCAGCCTGAGCCTTCCTTCCTGTCAGTCTGCTGGAGCTGATGATGAATTATAAAAGGCCCTGCTCTCCCAGAGAATACAGATGTTTCCCCACACACACACACACACACACACACACACACACACACACACACACACACACACTAGACACATAGACACGCACTTCCACTCTTTCATACTGGATGGCTCTACACAGTGAAAAGCCTTATCGTGCTTGTGATACAGTCGATGGAAAATGAGGACTTATTATGCAAACTGAATGAGAAAACAGGGGCTAATTAACTTGAATGGAAACACGTTTAGCTTCTCAAGCGTTTCATCTTAGAGAGGGCTTCTGTTTGCAATATTTCTTTGACTGCTGATCTCCGTATGCATATTTTTAAATGAAACATGGAATGCTGTTAATGACTATACGACAATTATAGAAGTCATAATAATCCAGTTGAAGTCCTTTCATAGTTAATGTGCCTCCTAAAGCAACTGAAGCCCCGCAGGAGACAGTCGGCACTTGACAGACTGGTTAATTTGGAGTGTGTGACTTGGTGGTCAGTATATACTGGTGCTCTACAGATAGGGGCCACTGCCTGATTGGTATGCCATCTCTTTCTGAAGTAAGAGCAAACAGAGGGTTGTTTTAATTGAGACACTGAGGAAGAGAGGCAATGCACTAATAAACAGGTAATTATGCAACTCCCAGCTCCGCCAAAGCAGATTGTGAATCCATTAAGGCCTCTTCGCAAAAACGCCTCTTCCTTTTTTTTTTTCCTCCACTGATTTTTTCTCTAAAGTGGTGCGCAAAATCCCCATGCATGAAGCCCTCGTGTGGGAGTGAGGCTCTCTACGCAAAATTCATAACAATTAACCATCAATCAGACTTAACCTCTGGGGTCATGGTAAGTGCTCTTTGACTGCAAATCTGCCGGCCAGATTAACACAGTGACAAAATGTTCCTGTACATGTCAGCTAATCCATTTATTTATTCAGCTTTCTCCCAGACTGCCTGATTAATCGCTCCCACACCACTGATGGAAGGAAAGAGGAAAGAGACTGAGAGAAAACGTGCTGCTCTGCTTGCTCAGAGGTGCGTAAGTATGGGTAGGTGTGTGTGTATGTGTGTGTACACACTGAGCGGTACCAGATTCCCCAAACGCACACTCGACTGAGCATCAAAGAGTAGTTTGCAAGAGTGTATGTAAACAACGACGGGGATGTTCAGGGAGATATTCATGAACACATGCACACATCCATCCCCCCCAAACAAACAGACAGCCTTAAATTCTCACCCGCCCACACATTCCAACCCCGAATGCCTTGCAATTTTTAGAAAGTTTTATCCTTACCTTGAGTGGCGATGTAGTGATTTGGCCTGTGATAGCCCTGAAAACAAAGGGAACAAAAGTGGGAGAAGTCACTTTCTTTCTAAAAGACCAGCTGTCACGAGGCAATATGTCTCAGAAAACATACAGCGTGGTTGAGTATTTTCTGACAATGGAGGCTGACCTTTGCATGCAAACTCAATTTATTTATACATCACAAACTTACAAAGAAAAACAGTTTACGTGCACTGCTGAAATGGGAGGTTTTAATTGTTTGAGTAATTTTGTTTGCTGCTCTCAGGAAAATAACGTGCACGGTCACACTGCCTGCTGTTTGCTACTGTACACCTATTTAGCTCTCTATTCCAAGATGCGACTGAGTGGGGAGAGTGCTTGACTGAAACCTCATGATAGATGCTGCTGGATACAAGCTGCATAAACACTTTCCATCACACACTCTATATGCAGCGGACCTCTGGAGTGAGCAGCCAAAGTGTTGATAATCCCCAAGATACAACTAACAGCACTGATCTTCACAACAGGCCCCTAGTCTCACGGATTACTCTAATCCCTTCAAGTTTTATTTGTCCAATTCCTTGTCTTCTCTCTGGAGATATGAGGCAGGAAACAAAACATTAAGACTTAAAGGCTCTTCCCCGGCCCTGCCTCTTCTTGATTGTCTCCCTCCACCCCCCCACCAACCCCACTCCTGCTGCTCGGCTTATCTCACTCATATTCAATTTAACTTGGACTGTGATTAACGCTCCTCCAATGAAGGGAGAAAGACACAAAGGATATTTTCTTCACTCTCTCTCTCATTCACAGGGCTCCTTCAGCTATTCAACTGTCCTCCATTTTTAATGACTTCTTTATCTCTGGACTGAGGAGGAGATTTGTTTGTGCTTTCATGTATGTTCTGTCAAGTAAAGTGGGGGCCCCTTTACACCGTCGGATTAGAGAGGAAGAGGCAGAATGAAAAGAGGGCCCTGACAGTGACTGTCAGGTGAGTAGAGCTTACTATAAATGGACGTGTGTTACATTAGGTCCACATAAGAGAGTTTCTTCGTCATCAACACAAAGAGATAAATGCAGAAATGTCACTGTTGAAAATACTAATTGAACAGACTTTGTTACTGGGGTTCTGTAAATTACTAAAGGGATATTAAATATGTGTTATGCTCTTTGCATTTCGCTGCATTGCTTATTACAATAATATTTCTTTCTAGAAAGTTTAATATTTGCAGCATGAAGTGTTTTTGCCTGAGGCCATGAATTTGTATTTTCAGTCTGAATATCATTAGCAAATCTGGGATCCAAACCATATCACCTGGAAAAAATACATTTACATTTATACAACTTATTTTCTTTGCCAAATACATTTAGAAGAAAACAGAGTGAAGTGATGTCTTTATCATGTTCTTCTCCAGCACAGAAAGTGTAGCGTCATAGTACATGCTGTGTTACAAAAGTGTTATAGAGATGGGTAAGGCCAGATTATGAACAGGGCAAAGTGAGCAACTGCCCTGAGGCCCCAGACCTTCAGGGGAAAGCCAAAGGTTTGTATGTCCGTGTATTCTGATAAATTTTATTCACTGTATAAAGCCTAACAAGCACATTAACAACTGAAATAATAAGGGCCTTAAGGTGGGTTCTGCTTTATTTGACTCCCTTGTCTGCACATTTTAAATAGCCATGGATCCCAGGATGGCTCTGATAAAATATGTACACTTTCCTGTTACGCTTGCAATGCTGTTTTATTTTTATTTTCTTAGTTTTATCTGATTTTTTTCTTCAAATTGATCAATAAAAGAAAGACAACATTTTCAATTATCTCCATAGCCTGAATGTTCAAGAAACCGATGCAGCAGAGTTTGCTGTGTGCCAAGGGATACACAGAACATATTCTTAAGCAAAATTGTGTTTTACCATATTACTATGAGTAGTGGGTCAGTAGTGGCCTACTGCTCTTTTTGCCCCATGGTTCAATGCTGGATTAATCCAGTAAGAGGATGAATGTCTGAACAGCGCAACACAAACGTTTGTGTCCCGTGTCCCGTGTGTGGTTAGTTGTAACCTGCAAAAGCACTTGGTTAACGTCACAGAACCATCATGGTTTTGGTTAAATACTAAAAATGTCAACGTAACCCATCTTAAATACTCAAATCAGTGTGAACCAAAATATTCTCCTAACCTTAACCAAGTGACTAGAGTTGCCTAAACAAAACCAACAACAATACACTCACTGGTCACTGTATTAGGTACACCTGTACAATCCTATTAACATAGGTGAAGGGGCAAATGATTCTACCACCTATTATGACTTAAATAATACACATTTGTTTGAATTTAAACTTAAAAACTGATCAATTATAACCTTGTAAATATAGTATTCAAAGCAGAGCTGCTGTACTGAATTGCATTAGACTGTACAGGTGTACCTGTGAGTGTATATGTTATGTTTTAGTTGCCAGGACCAACTATTGTAACCAACAACAAATGAAATGTTAACAGTGAAAGTTTTGCAGATCTTTATGGTGTAATCCTGGCCACTGGCAAGAAGCGGTTATGTGCAATATAAATGTGTTCTTGTTGCATTAATAAAATATATATTCTGGACTGTTTTATGTTATCTACAAAGCATATCTGGTGTTGCGAAGTAGCTGTAAATGAACCTGAACGTTTTGGAGTTGACTTGATTTCTGAGCGTGCTTGTAGTTTTAGCAAACCACTGCATCACTTCAGCCTTCACCCGGAAAGCCTTTCAGTGCACACAAACATCACTCCGTACAGGCCATTACACTATGTTTGCTTGCCTCCTAAATGTTTATGAAAATACTCAATCAGCTGTGCAGAAACCAAACATACCCGACTGGCTCTGCTTACTCGTACATGACTCAAAATAATCGGCAGTATAATGGAGTACAATAACAAACACTGTGGGAAATGTTCTACACATAAGAGTTTATTGGGCAGGACAAGCTTTTAGATGGGTTAAAAAGCTTTCTGAAGAGCAAAAACATCATTACCCATCTGCCTGCATTTCTACTAAGTACATTTCCAATGAAGCTGGCAGAGCAGTGGAAATCCTTTTCAATCAGGGCCTTCTTTAATATGCGTATATTCTTATCTTATAATGGGGCCCTCTCTATTGTGAGAGTCTTCTCCGCAGAGCACCTTTTCGCAGCATAATGGGCCATAAACTGGATAGTGGGAAAGGTAAATAATTTAAGCCCCCTGCATTTGCCGTGGCACACCTTGCATTATGAATTTATGTTTGAAGGCGTAACAAGAGATTACAAATTACCACATTAGAGGGGCGGGGGAAGAGAAGATGGGAGACGGAGAGTTCTCTCCTCTGCAGAAAACCACTTAGGGAGTCAGGTACATCACCAGCCCCATTACACATGGAGTGGAAGCATCTGCTCAAAGGGGCCAATGATCTGCTGTTATTGGTCACATCCTGCAACTAACACTGCTATTAACAGCCAATCAGGTCAGATGAGGAGGTCCTACAGTATAGTGTGTGAGCTAAGTGAGTTGGATCTGTTTTCAACAGGAGACACGTCTCACACCACTTTTTAATCACTTTTACTTACAATAACACTGTGCTAAGTAACTCGAGTGCATGTAAAAGCAGTGCTGCAAGTACTCTCCTGTGGTAAGAAGTATAACTAAACCTCGGTCTGTAACTGATGTGTCTGTTTTGATTCCCCAGTGTGTCCATGAGAGTTGCTCTCAGTGCCTAACAGCAGAGGAACAGGCAGCTGCCTTATGCGGATGTGAAACAGAGGGCTGCTGACGTACAGCTCCGTAATCCTTCAAACCTGTCATCAACAGAAAAAAAAAACACTGCTTGGTTGCTCAAATGTTTAAAATGTCATGCAGCATGTTTGCATTTCTTGACCATTGAACTTTAAAAGTAATGAGCAATGATTGTCCTCTAGTAGAAGCAAAGTGGGCAACAGTGTTACTTTCGTATTAAACATCCTTGGAAGAAGATGAGTGTGATAAAGCATCTGGGTTTTAATGATTAACTATAGTTAACCAGTTAATACTGATTAACTATAGTTAAACAATAAGTAAGGTTTTATATATTAGAAGTTGCTAAATCCAACTTGATAGAATTTTTCTAACTTTTAGTAAAGCGATGAAGCTATACAGCTGTTATTGTAGTCATACTAATGATTTTGCCTTGTTTTATCTGGATATCTTCATGGTTTCTGTGATGTTCAAGGCAACGTACTGTGCTCTCTTTGTCTGTCTTGTATTCTTGTTTCAGCTTGATCCATCCTCATAACTTCACTAATTAATCATTCATTAAGCCTCCCCCCTTTGTTTTCTCATTTTTGGTTCGCAAAATGTGTTCATGCTGTTGTTCAAAGCAAAGTCCAAAACTGTAACCTCAGTTTCCCCTGTGTGCTGGTTCGCCTTTTCTCCCTCCCAGTGCTGTCAGCCTCTGATCTTCATTTCTCTTAATATATCCAATAGAGTGATGCAGCAGCCCTTTAAAGCTGAATATAAAGGCAACATGTATGTGTGTGTGAGGGTTTCTGTTTGTGTGTGAGTCTGCATGTGATGGGCAGACAGCAGCGTCTGCTTTGTGCCCAAGGCCCCCTGCGACGGCAGCACCAGCGCCCTCTCTTTCCCCGAGAGGAAGCGCAGTGACCTTTGTGTTGGTGGCGCTGGCTAGTGTGTGTACTTACATCAACGTAATTTGCATTAATGTAATCGGAGCTCTGTTCCCCCTCCAGGGCCTGCAGCCTGACACGGGAGTGATCATCTGGAAGAGAGGCAGAAAGGAAGAAACCAGCATTGAATTAATCATATTAATGAGGGCAACAGGAGAGTAAAAGTGGAAGAGGGACAGAGGAACAGACAGTAAAACACAAAAAGGATAAAAGAGAGAGAGTGATGATGGAGGACTGGAAGGATGGCCAGACTGGTACCATAACAGGGAACAAATGAGTATGAAGTTGTAGAAATACAACAATGCTGCTGCTCATTTAGAACCTTATAAATGTATAATAAAGTGTATTTTTGAAAGATGTTGACCTTTCTAGATAGAAGACCTGATCGATTTTCGTAGTTTGAGAGCTTAATGCAATAAAATTCAAAAGTGCATATCAATTCTTTATCACCATAAGTTCAAGTTTTTACAATAATATTTTTTGTTTACGTTGAAGTAGGTCGAAATGATGTTTCCAATCAACATTAATGGGCAAATTTACATCGCTGCTCATCTCAAGTCTAAATAGGTAATAATATTTAAATGTAAAATCCTTTCTATAAACATTGCTGAGACATTGCATGTTATGTGCCATATGCTGCACAGCTTATATCTCATGACTAAAAAAAAAAAACACACGCAGGAAGATGAATATAAAAGTAGACTGGAAAGGTCAAAGCTGCTCTCGTTGGCATATAATAAAACTCTGTTTGAGCAGCTTATAGTTACCCAGAGTCACAAGCCTGGCCAATAAATCAGACAGAAAAATGGGACTGGCACACAAAAATTCATGAGCGCTGACGAGGTGCTTTGTACACACATGCAATAATATTCCCGTATCGGTTCTTCATGCGGTTCTCATCCTTCTTGGCAGAATCCCATGGTGCTGACTGTCCTTCAAAAAAGCTCTGAAAAGAGAGAAAACAGAGACCAAAAAAGGAGGGGGGGGGGGGGGGTTGGAATATTATGTCATGTGTGAGCACTCTAAATGATAACCAAGCTAAAGAACAGGACAGAACATCAGCATTAAAAAAGACAGACACAGAGCCAGAGATGCTGTATATTCACATCATTATTAGACATGAAACACAGGGAGGATGGTGGATCCTGGGGAGCTGTGTCAAACAGAGACTGCCATTAGGGCAGAGGCGGCGGGTGTCACACTCAAACCTCTCCCCCTGCGCCGCGCTGCCGGGCGGAGCCACCGCAGCGGCTGTCTGTCTGCCTCATCTGAAGGACTCAATCAGCTCGTTATGGGGAAAAAATAAAGCCAGCTCATCGTCTGCGGATCAAAACTGCTCCGCTCAGATTACCTTCATGAAATATTTATTATCTCTCGCTGGGGAGATTTCCATTCTGATGGCACACCAGGCACAATTAAGCCAAATTATGAAAATACATTTCCACTGCCAGTCCGCCGCCGTTTGGGTGGGGCTGGCTCCAAGCAGACTAGCCGGGACAAAAACATGCCATTATTCTGGCTTTTTGATCACTAATGCACATTTTCCAAGTCAGCTAATACATTAGAATATAGAGCATCTGCAAATAGAGGTCTGAGAGCATTTATCGGAGGTTAAACTGGCTAGCCGGTCTGACAGAGCTGGACAGACTGTCTTCAATCATCACTGCTCTAGGACTTGATGGTTTCATTCATCTCAGCACCGTGGCAGGCGCCAGGCCGTTTGTCTAGCAGATAAAGACCGTTCAGACACCACACAAGGACATATTTCTGTATTAAGGCCTAAGGATTAGTGATTTCGCTGAGAAACAGCTTTAATATGCTAAAAAGGTGTACCGTCCTTCCCCTGAAGATGGAAGCATGTCTCAGAGATGGATTACATAGGCCTCTCCCCCTGTGGGAGTACGTCTTGAGTAGATGCACGGGCCAGTGTCATTTTCTCTGTCACTCTGAAGGATACAGGTCTAACAAGCAAGCATCTTAAAACAAATCACCTTTAAGTCAAAAGGTGGTACCTGGCAACTTTATAATAGTTCTGTCTTACACTGAGTGACTCTGTCTGTCTCCTAATCTCATTTCTCAAGCTGCTTGAATCTTGAATTCAGGAAAAACAAATTAAGGTGATAAAGTAGTGAGTGTCCCAAGAGATAGGGGCTATGCTCCCACGTAGGGAGTAATTGGCTTCCTAAAATTCATCAGACACTGACTGAAACACAACAGAAGGCTCCACGTGTAAAAAACTATTTAGTAGCAAAGGTTTGTGATGTGTTTTACTTCAGTGCATCTGGTGGTAGTGTTTTTTCCACCATCCTCAAATAATTCCCATTGGCCCAGATCCAGTGATTTTAATTACAGGCTACCTGCTGTACTCCAATCCCAGCACAGTTTGTCTGCTGTGCTGTTTCTTTGTTCATGAGACGTGTAAGGCACAGTACTTTCTCTACATACAGTACAATCACTATGGGAAAACCCACATGACACAACAACAGAGTACTTGACCAACACACTATGGCAAAGTAAAAAAAATAAAAATACAAAGAATGGTAACACAAACAAGCAGACTTGTTAAGTGAATTGCTTTTGTATTAATGAATCATTTACTGAGTGAGAAAAGGAGACTCATTCAATTCGACTAGTGTTCATTTGTGTTCGGAGCCTATAGAATTTCAGGACTCTTGCAGTCGACTAGGAGCTCCTCATTTCCCCTCACATAGCTGAAAACAAGTGAAACACAATGACACCACAACATTTATAAAGCACATACGATGTCTTTTCTGCTTTCATGTTTGCTCAACTCAAACTGTGCCAACGTGCAGAAGAATGTGGACATGCAAATACTTTTCTATGTATCAAACACGGCTTTATAAAGCTTTTTCAAAGTATACTGTGTGACTTTGGAAATTCTTTTCAATGTGTTTTCCAATTACCAGTTATCTGTTTCATTAATTTGAAAATGATCTTTGGCCCTCGATTGGTTTGTTTATGTGATAATGTACACCTGTTAACCCAGACCTCTACTTAACAGTTTAGCAAGTATGCTTTTTAAAAGCTTTATTAAGCAACAGAATTAAGCATTTGTGGATCTCATAGTTCAGATTATGAAAAAAACAGTTTGTAATGCAAAGGAAAATGTAACTGTTCCACACATTTCATTGTCTGCACACTGTCTGCATGGCTTCTGTTGGTAAATGCCCTTTTCAGACTAGATCATATACGTGAGCTGTTCTAAACCCACTGGGCTTTATCCTATAGCCAACAAGCGGCACCAATCTGTCAGGTTTGCGATATCATCTACAAGTCTAAGAAACTCACAAATAACCAAAAGTATAGGCTTACCTCGTTTATCTGATCCAAAGTTAACGTACAGAATAACAAGAAGCATGGGTCAGAGAGAGATATAGTACAGTGTAAGTCAACAGGTTTAGAGGTGCACTTGGCTCCAATCTCATCATCAAAAAGAAACGGTTAAAAAGGGCATTAACCTTAAGACAGATTGATAGAGAGGAGACAGCACAACACACAAATGAATCGCTCTAGCCAAGCGAGAATGAGCTCCGTTGCACACTTTAACCGTCCAACAGGCTGTGGACAGGTGAGGGTGTGGGGACAGGGGACAGTCGTTCCGTGCGACATTACTTCCTTTAGATTGACTGTCATGCACCCGTGTAATGCCAGCTGTGTTAACTCAAAACACCTTTTTCCAGGCCCAGAGGGCAGCCCTAAACACTCCAGCCCCTCAATGATCTGATGCCGCAGGTAGAAATGGGTGGTTGCATTATTTAATTCTGCAGTCGTGAGGGGAAACTGGGGAGTTAATTACTGATATATCTGGCCCACACATAGTAGAACTAAGAAGGGAGGGAGATGAAGAGAGATAACGTAAAGCAAGGCAGGAATGTGGGAGGTGCAGATAAGTAAGTTGCAGAAAAAGAGACGAAGAGAGAAACAGGAGAGCGCAGGAAGTGAAGGAAATAAGCCGAGTAGACGGAGAAAGTTAAAGAGCGAGAAGACAAGGATGAGGACAGGTGATAGAGAAAGACAGAACATGCGTGTATAAAAAATTGCCAGTGCTATCGGTGAACAGGGCCAGTGTGAAGTCAGATCAAAAGGCTGAAGTGATACACATTAGTTACTCAAAAGGAAATTTTTAAAAAGTATAGCTTGAAGCCGGTCTGCTACAGCCTGGCATCAGGGTGAGATGAGGCCGAATGGTGTGGTGCTGAGCGACAGCAAGGAGGCTGGAGCGCTGCCAAGCCCTGCCCGCCTCCCACACTAATGAGAGGAAATGAGAGTGATGCTCTTCTGGGGCACAATCTTTTGTTTTGGTGTCAGCGAGAGGAATGGTGTCAGATAATGGCGGCTGCTGTGTGACAACAGTCTTAGGAGAGCAGCAGGTTGCCATCGCCGGCTAATCGGACCTGATTCAAACTAAAAAGGGGACATGAGCAAAGACACAGCTAGCTGTTCCCCAAATTTTTTGGAGAGTGTGGGGGATTTTATTGCATTCCACACTGGTCTATATAGCATGAGTCTCCAAGGGGAAGTGGGACAGCACATTTGACACAAACACACACACACAAAAAAAACGCATAATTGCTGCTAACAACAAGGAACAGATGAACAACAAAATGAATCACACCGTAAACACACTGAGACGGGGTACATTAACAATTTATCATAAAAGTGCATCTGGGGAGTAACAAAACAGTTCTGCTGTGCGGTGCAAAACAGAAAGAGAGACAGACAGAACGACAGAGAGACAGATACAGAGAAGGGAGCATGGGGCTTTACACCATGACATGAAGGAAGCCACGTGTTAAGACTCAAACGTTTCCACACAAGAATCTCAGTGAAGTTACAAGTCTATCACCAGGCTTTATTTGTGCTTTCAACCTTCATAGTAGGAGGGTGGCAGCTGGGTTATGCACTACCTCGTACTCCTCTTTGAAGCCGTAGCCCTCGGCACACTTCATCTGCGTGATGTGCTGAAGGAGGTCTGCCACGCGGATCGCCGGGTGTAGCTGACCCGTTTGATACGGCACATCAACGGGCTCCCGCTTCCTTAAGGAGTGAGTGTGAGACTGCACCAGGCTGCTGGTGTCACTGCCCATGTTCTGGCTCTCATCTGTGGGACACAAACACAGGGAGAGGCCAGGGTAGGTCAGGACGGAGGGGTAGGAGCTAACCTCACATTAATTATCAGTAGATTGTATAAACATAACGGCTGACATAGTGCTTGAAGCAGTAAATGACACTGAATTTCATTGGTTTAATTGCATTTGAACTGAGTTAAGCAGACTAGGTGTTGTCACACCAGTTCACATCTCACTTACAACTGTTCCATTAGCAGATGGCATATTATCTCATTTACTGTTAAGCATTATGTCACCACCCTCCAGATTGACAAACAACTCTGAACTAGTAATCGGTTTGTTATGGATGGTCACAACAACACAACATCATTGAGTAATAGGATGAGTCATGTGGTGGGAAGGTTCAGGTCCATCTGTTTGAGTGTGTGGCTGGACAATATTTAATATCACCGGCCTACTGTACTGTATGGCAGCATATAGCCATTAAATTGAAGGCTCTTTAAGTAAAGCTCTTTAACTACAAGCATTTAATATGGCTACTGTCAGAATACAATGCACCAGTGGCCCTCAACTGCGAGAAACAGTAAAGAGCGGTCGTAAAATTCCACATGAAGATGCTGTAAAACAACAAGTTTACTTCCTTAATGGCAGTACAGTATGTTGGTTTGGGCTGCCGCTCTCTGTTTTGAGAGCAGCAGCCCAATCCAGCTCTTTCATACTGTAATGCAGTGGCAGACATGAGGCACAGATGCTGTGGGGAGCCAGCAGACGATGGAGGGTGTCCAGAAACATGGAGGAGGAGGATGTGAGGGGGTGCGGTGGGCCACAGTGAGCATGTTGCAGCAGGCACCGTCAGAAGCATCACACAGACACAGCGTGGATTCAACCCCCGCCACCCGTCCTTCCCCGAGAAATGACAAAAAAAATAAAAAATTCAAACCTAAAAAAGAAAAGAAAAAAACAACCCAAGAGGGAAGAGGAGATGGGAGGAGAATGCATGGGGTGATGCTGCCATGGGGCACTGTACGTTCTTTGACCATGCTAGGCTAATGGTGGCTTGGTGGCACAGTACGGAGGGTGGTGAGATGCTAACATGTTCACTGGTCATGCAATAAATGTCGTAATGTCCATGTCAGAAGCAGCCTCTCACTGACAGCTTGCTTTCTGAGTAAACACCACCTCCTTCCCCCAACCCAGGGCCCACTTGGGAAAACTTACCATTAATGGGCACTTTTTAGATAGCAGATACATAAGAGGTTACGTATGTAAAGAGAAAGAGAGGAGAAGAGAGAGGAGAGAGGGGATAAGCAACAATACAGCATGAGAACCTGTTACAGTAGAGTGTTTTTAGAGCTACGCTATAGGGCAAGATCACATGCCTTCTCAGTCCAAACTGCCTAAGTAGAAAGCCTAGTCAAGGGGGGATGCTGAGTGGATGATGGGGCAATTTCAACAGTGCAAGACAAAAGTAAAAGAACAAAACAAGGAAGTCATGGATTTCAAGGGAGAAAATAATGGTGACATACTGATCGTGTTTGGAAGGAGCTGGAATTGTGTTAGATCTGTGACTTGCATATTCTAATGAAGCCAATTATTTTTTTGAGTATTCTGACATTTTTTTCTGTAATTGCAGTAATTATATTTGCATTTGCTAGTGGTGACACCTGTGTTTATAACATTTCCGTTAAAGCGTGCGCGATGAAATCTAAAACATTACTAGTCCTCCGTGATCTAATCAGTTTTGATCATTAACAGCAACTGATGAGACAATGCTGTGACTGGAAGTGTCACAGGTGAAAGCATGTAAACTTTTCTGGTTGCAGTAATTTCATGTTAATTGTTTCATGCTTCATTAAATGTGGAACTAACAGAAGCAGCTGTCACAACAGCAATGGTGCAAGACACTGCTTTAAGTTGCACTCATGTGCAAAAATACACCCTAGCTGTAAGTTTTGTATTTAAAAATGCATTCACGATGCTTGTGAAGCTGCTTATTTCATCTTTCTTCTTAGCCTTGAGTATTAAATTATTACAGGTCTAGCGTCCCACTTAGTAGCTACATTATGTGCTCCGCTGATAGAAAAGCATCTTCCCGTATAAGACGCAGCACTTTGAGTTACTCTGTATACATGTGTTCAACAAAGGCCAGTAATAATTAACAGGAGAACAAAATACTTTTTTTATAATTATATTTCATCGCTGAACAGGATGAGTAAACACTAGCAAAACCAAAACAAAAACAAGTAGGTCACTAGCAGTTAGCCAAGGGCAGGGGGAGCGACATTAAAAAGAATAATAGAAAAGGTTGTTGTTTTGGAGGGAGGGAGGGGAGTTAAATGCGTAGTGAGGAGAGAGGGGGAGGGAGGGGAGGGCAGCATGCCTAATGCTAGACTTGAAGTGTTCAGACCGAACGCATCCCGGTTAAGAATTTTTTGCTGAGGGGGGCTAAGAGATCGTTTTTCTGTCTACCTCTCACACAGTTTGATATGTGTTTGTGTCTCAGTGCAGCTGCTGTGGCTTCAGCATGCTGTAGCCTTGGCACTGGGGCGGACTGCCCCCTCCCCTCCCCCACCCCCACCCTAGACACTCCCCCACATCCAGTCCACATGTCTGTCCATGCATATGAGAGGTCAAACACGTATGTGACATCACACGCACGACACGCAATGCGGATGGGATGGAGTGAAGCCAGCCTCAGCCCAGGAGAGCCCCTCGTTTGACAGGGAGGGAGAGGAAAAGGGAAGGAAGGGGGGAGAAGCAGCAGGCAGGTATGGAGGTGAGGAAGCCATTTTTAGTAAAAAAAGAAAGAGCCAACTAAACCAAAAATGAGACAGAAATCTGTGCTTTTGTGTCCTCACAGTTAAATCTTCAAACAGCCACCTTATGAATGCAATGTACTGTAATCTTCTTTAACACTGAAGTAAGAATAAATAATCGTCAGCAAGAGGAAAAGAAAATGTGTCTCACCTAAGATAGCGGTTGGCACAAAGGGATCTGCTCATACCCCCATAACAAGTGCAGAAGTTGGAGGAGGAAAGAGAGGTGCAGTAAATAAAAGAATTCAAGAAACTTCAATAACACCAACAACAACAAAAAATAATAAACATTTTGTTTTCTTTTCTTGCCAAGCACCATAAGAAGAAACTTATCATATTTTGTGGAAAAGCTAATTTCACAGTAAGTTAAGATGATTATAAATCTAACTGGCCTTTACTCCATCTAATCAATGAGCTGTGGTCTGATTACATAAGACATACAATTATGGATTATTTAGAGAAATTGAAGTCATAATTGAACAACAAAATTCCAAAAGTAAAAGTGATAAAAGAAAAAAGTCAAGTGTGTAAACCTATCTAAAGTCAATTTATTTACCTTCTCATTGTGAAATCATTTTGTATTTTTTAAAGCAGATACCAAAGCAATTATTACAGCATGAGTCTGTAATTTACTGTACATAAAAAGAGATGTCACAAAGAATATTAAACTAAAATATTGTTATTATTTTATCACTTTTGCAGGTTTCACAATGATTGAATTTCACACCTTCTGGTTTCACACAGCTAATACAGTAAGCGCGTCTTTGTTGGGGAAACAGTGTATGTTTACCTGGGTAATAGGAGTTGGTGGGGAGGGAAGTATTCAGAGTGTTGGCTTTAGGCAACGTGAAGGAAGAGGGTGATGATCCAGCTACATATAGGGAAGAAGAACACAACATAAGGTATTAGTGGTGGCTTAGTGGTGGAGGACGTACTCAGAACCTTATGACTTTATCACAGACTAAACGCATTTCTGTATGGTGATGAGAACATCTCAGTCAGGCAAGAATGTGTAGGTGTAAACACCTGTTAAAAGAAGAATCAGTAAAATTAGCTTATTTCTCTGGAATGCGTGTCCATTTTGATTAATTTTGCATTTATTTTCGTCTTAATTTAGCACTTTTCAAACTGTTCAGACTTGTTCTCATTTTGTTAATTTAAAAAAAGTACGAAGCTGCCAGGTATCCACAGTAATACAGAGGGCGCTCATAAAAATGATCAAAATGTTTAGTCATAATCACTCAGTACAATATTACTGTAGGACAGTTCTATCATAAAATTATATATATTTATACAAGAAATGTAACTATAACACAATTTATTTGCATGTAAAGAGGTTTTATTTCAACACAGTTCTGTTTTTCTGATTAAAAGTTTATGCATGCTGAAAAATGTTAATAATTCAGTTTTTAAAACTTTCTTTCAAAACTTTTTTATGGTGTGCAGACATAAATGAGATTCCAGCTCCTTTCATTTCCCTACATTCTCTTAAGTTTGTTTCTTTAAAAATATCATCATTAGGCGGACTGACTGAGAGCTAAGTGGAAAAGAGGCCACAAGCAAGAAACCGCAAGCACATTTCCTGAAGTTATAGCGTGTTTATTTGTTTTAGCTTTGAGATAAGACCACTTGAATGCTTTTCTGTGACGTAGTGTAAAAGTAAAAGTAGAGAAAAGTCACACAGTCACCAAGCAGACTCAGTTTGATTTTTATGGGCTAACAATGACATTTTCTGATTATTGGAGTAACTGAGCGGTTCATAAA
The DNA here is from genome assembly GCA_034779795.1 of Ctenopoma multispine. NCBI lineage: Eukaryota > Metazoa > Chordata > Actinopteri > Anabantiformes > Anabantidae > Ctenopoma > Ctenopoma multispine. Next base: position 16,404,383 of record JAUYWH010000009.1, on the reverse strand, counting down.
ATGCTGAAAAAGAGTAACAAATGTATTCTATTAATGTTTAGACTAATGACTAAATGTCCATTTAGTCATTTGGCTGTTGGCCTCACCTGGTCTGAAAACAGAAGGAGGACTTCTCAGGGAGCCAACTACCATGCTAACATAGTTTGGGTTATGAGAACAGTATGTTCAAGACTATAATCTGTCAGCCACAATGTTCTGAGCCAAAATGACAGTCCTGACAGTCACATAAGGTCACGGAGAGCTTAGAGTACACTATTGAAGGCATTACATTGATAGGCAAAGCAAGAAGTAATGCATTTAAATCATCTGCGCTGGCAGACAGAGGGACAGATTTGAACATCCACACTAACAGACAGTTAATCAAGGTCAGAACATCTTTGGGGCTCATCCCCTGCAGGGGTGTGGAGACAGAAGCTGCTGTGGAGTTTTAATCTGATGGTTTTGACTGGGATTATACTAGGTCAAGCCCTGGGTGCAGACTGAGCTGAGCTGTCCATCAACAAAGCATTAAGTTTAACCTGGGACAGAGAAAATTAATAGGTTATCGCACCAGGCCACGTCTAGTGCGCGTTGTGGGCGTCTTCCGTGAATTGCAAACAGAACACGGCAGAGTTTAGGAACTTTTGACAGACATCTCGAGGGCTTCATGTTTACTGATAAGCTTTGGGGTCCAGTTGGGATTACAAATGCCTCGATTATTGATCACAATACCAGACTCCCCACAGGCTATTAAGAAACATTTTCACAATTACCACAGCTGAACAACTACAGTGCAGGTATCAGCAACAGAATCTTTGTCTCTAATGCGGGTTTTAAGTTTACTTTTAGCTAATTAAGAGAAATGAGAGAGAACTGAAGAAGTTTAAAAAGAGAATGTACAAAAAGGATAGAACAAACCCTTGAGAGCTTGCAAAGAAGGATAAATTGTTTAAAAATTAAACAATCTGTCTAAAAATCATATCAAAGTCTTTGCAGTCAAATTAAAGTAAATTCTGTTCAACCATTTTGAAGAAGCTGTTTCCCTGTTGACTAACACTAGCACTGGGAACAACTTTACTTTACTTTACTTTGCTTGGCAGACGCTTTTATCCAAAGCGACTTACAGGAAGCTAGCGCTGAGTGTCTGGCTCAGGGACACTCCTGGTGGGGGATGGGCTAAGAGTCAGACCGGGATTCGAACATGGGATCTCCTTCATCCCAGTCTGACGCTTAACTCATTGAGCTACCAGGGCGCAACGCGCAGGGCGCAAGGAACAAGGGGTAATTAAACACAGACTGAATGAAGTCTTGACTAGAACAAGGCAAAAACAGAAAACAAAGGGACATTAACACAGTTCTTCAATAAAAATCTAATTTCACCACTAATTTATGCAACAGAATGAGAGATTTGATACCTGCTTTGTTCTGATTTTATAGAATGAGTTCACTCTGCAAACGAGGAGGTTTTTTTTCTTCTGTGGTTTACTTGGAACAGGACCAAGCATCACATTTGCAGGATGTCCCAGTGTGATATTCCCAGTGCAGCTAAGTTTGATTTCTTCCTCACCTGACCAAACCAAATAAATTGCTGCTGGCCTGCTCGGTGTGTGTGACTGTAAAAAGGCAGGTAGGCTGATGCAGGACCGTCTTACCTCGGCCGTTGAGAGTGAGGGTGCATTCGCTGCGGCCGTTGAGTGTGAGCGCACATTCGCTGCGGGTGTTCAGTGTGTGGTTGTGTGTGTCCATGAAGGAGAGCGCCTCGTCACAGTTGGTGCCCTGCTCCGTGTAGCTCTTGTCCATGGAGTTGACCATCACTGTCATCTCCTGGCGGGTGCTGTTCAGTGTCTCCTTACGCTTCTTTGCCAGTTTCCTTCATGTGGGGGTGGGGGGGTGGGGGGAATGATAAAAACAATCAAGACAGCGCTCGACTTGATCTGGTGTGATACTAGTAGAGGTGACTCATCAGTGTAATGAGATGGCTGAGCTAATGTGCCCTGGGTCGAGGTTAAATTAGGTTTCATTAGGATCCAGATGCTTTTTCAAGCAGTGAAATATAAATCCGTGAGAATGGAAGGTGTGACGCCCTGGCCCAAATACATCTGTGGCCATGATGATTTAAAATTAGTATTACGGGGTGGAAGAATTAGAGTTGTGAACAGTGAACTGAAACAGTCAACCTGCTTTTATTGACCTACTTGGAGTTGATGTGCTGGAGCCTACAAGCAATCTGTTCCTGATCAAACACTATTAAAGCTCTGCGTATGGAATAAATACAGAGACACACACATGCACAAATCCACACACACGCACACACAGACACCACAAGAAGATTCCTATGAAAAAGAAAAGAAAAAACAGCTGCAAAGCTCACGTCTCACCTGTCCTAGCTTCACTTCATTGTCTGTTGATAAAATACCGTATGGAGATCACTAATCATATCCTGAGCATATAAGGAGCTCTGCACAACCAAACCTCAAATGCATTCAAATAACCCCTTCCTCTTTACAATCACCTGGTCACAACACAAAACTAAGGACGTGTTTTTTTGTGTTGTTTTCGTGTCTTTTATGTTTGGTTTTTATGATAATCTCCAGACTTAACTTTAAGCCCAGTGACACCAAAAGGTTGACATTTGTGGTCTTGGATGATACACACGCAACAACTACTGCAACTATCTTTGGATTGTTACGAAATGTAATCAGCTCACTCATGTCCTACTCAGGATCAAATGTAAAGGCATGCTGTAATGATGCTTTTTTTTTTACATCTGCGTTCTAATTGAATGTACAACAAGTTAGAAGTCTTGAAGATTTCCAAACTATTTTAAGTGTGTGAGAGCAAACCGGTTTCCTTCTCCACTAACTCTGCTCAAGTGTCCTATGCAAGGCTTTGAATCCCTGAAGGGGTGCTATGCTGAATCTGGCCCTGACCTCTTGAAGGAAGAAGTCACTCACACAAGAGAATTTGCCGACGGTGATAAATAATGCATCACATTATCACTTTGAGGAGTGAACCCTCCTATATTTCCACAGAGGTTGCTCTAAAGAAAAGAGGCAAACAGCTTGAGTGAAAGTTAAAGCTGTATCCGATGCCTGACGCTGCTTTGTAGCTGGAGGGGAGCGAGTGGTGTAAAAATTAACTATGGCAGCCCTCACACTGATCCCCGCACTTTGTTACTCTCTGTGTGACCCCTCTGCATATTTGAATTGCAGCCTCTCTCATGGACAACTGCTGTCTAATGACGCACTCCTGCTGCTTTGTTTTCGCAAATCTCTTCTGTTTACTCAATTTTGTCGCTGTCTTGTGCCATATGGCAACAGGCCCCCGCTGCCTTCAAACAGTCATTTGCTCTGAAGGCCGCGACATGAGGCTAATAGTGGATCTGTTCTTCAGAAGGCAAAGTGACAAAGTAGTGACATTTTCATCTGCTGGACCCACTTTTTGTCTTTAATCTGCAATTAGAGCTGGGAACAAAATGGCAATCTTCTCTCTTTTATCCGTTATAGCTTCATATTGTAATAGAAAAGAGCGAGAAGGGGAGGGGGAACTGTATGTACCCCAGGCAATATTAAGATTGATTCAACATTGTGCGCACTCATGGAGAAAACTATTGAGAACCATTATAATCTAGGTTTTAACACTGTATCACTGTTCTTATTTCCGTGTCTACTTGGACTTGGATTTCCGCTCCCTGGCCCGTGTAACAGTGGAAGCAGGAGCGCTGGATATAAACGAGGATGCACAGACACCACTGCCAAAATGAGGAAAGCTCTAACAATACTGGGATGTTTGCTAGGCACCGTGGGTGTTAGATGAAGATTAATTGGCATGGTATTCTCTCCTCATTTGTAAGAATTTAATGATAGATGACTATATTAAAGAGTCTGATGTGCTGAGAGAGATAGTACAAGGAAGTGTACAGTCGAGTGTCTGTGCGTGTTGATGAATGTGACCATTTATCATTGCCCCCCCGATAGCATAAAGCTGCACATGAAATTCCCAACAAAAAACGTATAGGACTACATGTCCAACGAGAAAATCACAAATTGTCCCGAACAGTATTGAACGTGCGTATTAAAGGGATAACGTGGCAGATGGCAGAGGTGTTTGTAGAAGTAAAGACTGAGCAAGTACGTCAGGTAACTATATTAGGCAACTCTCATTAGAGAGATTGTCTGCAGTTCACTACATGACAGGCCTGGCGCGTGTAGGATCTAAGAGAGCAGAGCGCCTAACTCCATGAGTTCAGCTACAACAAAAAGGAAGCTGCTAAGACTGTATGTCTGCGTGTTTGCCAGAATGTCTATTCTGTGGGAGTTGCTGCCGCAGCTTCTAAGACGAGAGCTTCAAAACCTCAAGCTCAGCATGGTGGGCCTCATTTCAGCACGGGAGCAGCCTAAACCTTGTGACACTGGGACAAAGAAGGCTTCATTAGACAATCCACACACATCTGCAGTGTGCGCGCGTGTGTGTGTGTGTGTGTTAGATGACTGACATCCAGCTGGGAGGGGCAACAGAAGCGTCTTTGATTTGCCCAGTTGGGGCATTTCAGTAGCTATTTGCACCGTCTCATTTTAAACACGTCTCCATTTCTGGTACATTCTTCTGTGAGGTTGCCTGTACATGAATCATCTATCCATTTAGTAGTTCAGGTTATGTGTTTTTTAAATACACAATAGTGTTTATCCCTTAAATCGATTGATTCACAAAGTTTTAAAACCAGTGTTTTTTTTGAACAAACAAAAAAGAATGTCCTTCATAACTTTTTTCATTTCTGAATCTTCAGTTCCTCCTCAAAAAAAAACCAAAACAAACAAATGAGGAGTTTTAGTTGTGGGTGGCTAAGTAGCGAAGGATGAAAAAGTTCAATTGAAAATCTAAGACATCAAAAAATACATGTTTTTCATGAGAAAACAACTTATCTGGGACAATGACAATGTGAAAACATTATCGAATGATTATTATCATTACATTAGATAACAAACTGCACATATCCTTTTGTCTATAATTGTTTTTATTGATCATTAAATATTTAATATCAGTTTAACAAATTAACATTTTAACAAATATGTCTGTACAATATATATTTCTCATTTTTTAAAATTTTACAAAACATTATAAAAGCTGTACTAAAATATCTTTCTCTATTATAATATTACTATTTGTATATCAACATGTTACATATAGTTTAGTGAGTAGCTGATAAAAGTAATTGTTTATAGTGCCAAACTGTGACAGGCAGATGTTTCGTAAATTACATCTATTTAAACTTCATCATTCCACGCATGACACCCCTCCGCCCTGCCCTAGCTGCTCTTCCCCCTTCCTCATCAACATGCAGAGCTCGTATGTGCAAAAATCTGCAAGGCTTGTACCAATTAATGTGATTCTGGCTGCATGTTCTGCTTGTAAGGTGTTTGCCCTGAGCACACTGTTATATATGGTGTGTTTAGTAGGCCTGTCATTTTGTTAGCGAGTGAAATCTTTATTAAAAAGTAGGATTTTGAAAGAATGAGCTTCTCTTATTGATATAACACTGAAGTAAGAGCACTTCAGATGCAGGTTTGTGTACAATTGGGGTCACTCAATAAAAAGTATGCAGGTCATAGAGATTTATGATGTAAGTGACCACCTGTCAGGTGGAAATGGAATATGTCACTGCTGAATAGTGTTTTATGAGCTTATATTATAAAACACCTTGCGGAAACATTAAGCATAACACCAATATTTATAGAGTAAATTCATCAATAGCTAGCTGGCACAAACACGTAATGTCCTTCTCATTTTTCTCAATCCTGTGAAACTGCATTCAGGAGGCCACCGAGGGACACGAAACTCTCTGCCCCAATGTAAAACAGTGAGTACTCATTACATTAAACTTTTTAACATTACGTTCAAGTTTTTATAAAATTTTCACGTGAGATCCGTGGACATATTATTTATGCATTGACAGCTTATGAATTTGGTTGAATAACAACTTGATAAGCAAGGAAAGGACTTATTTACACATCCAGCAGACATGGACATTTTTCTGGTTCCCTCACAAATGCACGTTTGATTGTCACTCTCATTTTAGCTCTGTTTTGGTCTCCACCAATTCTAAAGCAAATGCTGGGTCATTGTAGGTAAATGCATCAAAGCGTTGACCAAAGTGTTGAAAGCTGCTTTTTGTAAGTGTGGTGAGAGTAAGTAACGACATCAAAAAATCCATATATCTTAATTGTTTTGCTATACTTCGCTCTGTTTGCAGGTTTTCTGCTGAGAGATTAATCTCGATGCTAGATGAAGAAAGTATTTTTGTTAATTATGGAAGAAATCTACAGTCAGATCACAGATCCGATGTTTGAAAAGCACTACACAACTTGACGTATCAGCTAGAAAATGACACCGTACGTGTGTTTCTTCTTAACATGCCTGCCGCTTGATGGATGAATACAACTCTCACAGGAATAAAAACCAATCACAACCGTTGCCCTATGCCAATTGATCTCTCTCTTGTCCCCAGCAGCAGCAGGCACAGCGGCCAGTACGGCCACCTGATTAAAGAACGGTCATATATTTGATCACACATGTAACTGCATCCCCAATGAGCACTCTGACTGATGTTGTGTTGCGTGCTAGCATCCAGAGTCACCTCTGGCAATATAGCTAAAGTGCATATTTTGGCAACTGCAGGATGTTCTACTCCCTTTAAAAGACTTTGATGAATGCATGAGAGCATTAATGGAGTTCATCAATCATAGAGGTGTTGTAATCTCATAGCTGGCAAAAAGGCTGTCATCAGATCTGCAGATGAATACCTCAGAGAATACTCCAGAGAGGAGCTTCTTAAGGATGCAGTCTATAATTAATATGACAATCTGAACTTTGTTTATACGCAATATATTAGTTATCCGCTTCTGATCTGAGCTTGGACACATAGAAAATAGTAACAGAGGAAGGAAAGAGGAGGAAACGCTCATCATACTGATGATCTCTATGGTAAAATGCAACATACTGACTTTTACCTAACATGCTTCTACCCTTCACTCACTCGCCCTGCTGTCAATCACTAACTATACTACACAACACAGATGTAAGGTCATATCAGCTTGCACTGAACTGGACGTCCTCATTTAAACATAATCCTGAATTCAGATTCTTCTTTACTTGATCATGCAGCCTTAGTGTTGTAAATTCTGGTGTACAGTATTTATTTGAAAAGTTATTTTTGTACTCTTATTTATTAATACACACAAAAATTATAAGACCGTAAGAATGATTTATGCGTCCCTGAAGTGAAACAATGTACACGTCGTGTGCCTGATAAAGCCACATAAATACAATGATCAGCAGTACTGAGGGACTGGAAGTAAAAAAAACATCAAATCAATATTAAAATTGTTGTTAAACATATTTTACCTCTGGAAATACTGTATTACACATTTTAGCCATTCATAAATATATAAGCAAACAGGCTTATTGCTTCTAATGTTAAGGGGTTGGTGCAATTTAAAATTGCCACTATAACAACACAAGGGTTGTTATGAGATTGTTAATGTTTCAATATGATCCTGTGGTTTACAGTTAAACATGTTTAAAAATCTGGGGCAAAATCGCTAAAGATATTTTTTCATTCAGCCATTCAATGCTAATTTGTGTTTTTTTATTATGTAGTTGTTATTAGTTGTTTTCGTGGCACACTTTACCATTGTGGATCATTAGCCCTTCATCTTATCTAACAGTACACTATGTTGTTATCTTGTCAGCTTCAGAGAGGAGTCACAATATTTGCAGCTCTAACAGCAAACCTTCAATTCATCTTGACACATGACACTGTAGGAAAATGTGGACGTGGAGCTGTTGACGTAACAGATACCCATTATGCTCCTGAGGGGACTTCCTGAAGCTTATGTTTTAGCTTTGAAGCTCAGATGTGTCCTTGTTTGGAAAATATCCAACTTGAAACAGTGTCATTTTAATGAAAGAAATGAAAACATCCAAAATAGAGAAATAGCTATTAATTCCACAACTTCTAGTGGAAAATAATTTATGGACCTGTTATATTAGTTGTATTAGCGTGTTTTCCACTGTCTATACTGGAGGCAGCAGTTTGAACAACTACAGTACATCTTAATGCATTTCTGCATTCATGTTTCTCTAGCTGCTTTTGTTTTAATACCAGCATGCACAGTGGCATTAAAACAATAAAGCAACACAAACATAATAATTAACATAACAAAAAACACCAAAAAATTATATTCAGATTGTTTCACTGACAACCTAATTTCTTCCTGCTTCGCTCAGCCAATGTGTGTGCACAGCTTTGATGACACCACTCCTCTAAGTCATCGGGGCTTTCCATTAAAGACAGCTGTGATCTATTATGAGTGACACACTGAGTATTCAGAGTAGTATTATCTCCAGGTATAGTCTGAGATGTTCTTTGATGTGAGGCAGCCTCCATTCTCTTCTCTGATCACAGTCAACTCAAGACAGATTAGTCGGCATCCATCACAAAGACTGTACAGAGGGAGCTTATGAGCTACAGCAGGGGAAGCAGAGCTGCAGAATAAGCTTCTTTACCATTCAGGGGTGTGATGTGGAATCATCTCTTGTACTAAGAGCAAATAAAGCAGCACTACGACTATTGTTTCATGGAGTTAGAGATAGCTAAATAGAAAGGAGGTTATTCTGTGATCACATCAGCTTGCTCAGTAGTGATGCAAATGTCTTGTCAGCTAAAGACACAACTCCACCATCACCAAAGAATCAAAGGGATGGACGTGCAATAACCTGAAAAAACATGCTTGGGGGGGAAAAAAAGCTAGAAAAAGCATGAGAGCAAAAATGGTCTGATGAGAAGATGGATAAAGGGGAGAAAAAGACTTGAAATTACCACATGCACAGGAGCCAGATTGGTAAATTCAACATGTTAACTCATGCTTAGCTTTTCAGTTTAATACCTCTAAATTGGGACAGTTCCACACAATGTTACTGTTACTGCATTTTTGGCATTTGCACAGTGTATAGTATAGTTAAAATGTGAAATATTTGAACTAGCTCATTGAGGTTCAGGGCACAACTAAAGCACAGATGCGCTGTGATAGGCACTTCAAAAAATCTAACTTTGACAAGTCAACAGAGATGAAATCATTGGAGGCGAATGAAAAATTCACACTCAGTAAAAATGCAGCAGCTACTGCATTGATTTTTTTTTATTTTTTAAACATGATGAGTTTGGCAGCCGTATAATCATTAAGGCAGTTTAGTTCATCACTGGATGTACAAACTCCTTAAAATTCTAGCAGAAATTATGTCTGCAATATCATCTCAGTGGCAGGTTTATTTCGTGGGGGTGTAGCTGCGTATGTCTGCTTTCGTCAGAAGTTGTGCCAAAGTGACATACAGTATGATGTGCTCATCGCGTGGAGATGCATTGGAGTGGCGTCCTCCGTTCCTCCAGCAGAGATTACAGTTGGGCCTCTGTAATAGCTCTGGGCAGGAGGAGGATGACATGGCTCTTTGCATGCATGGGAAACAGCGTGTGGGTGAAAAGCATGGCACTAACATTACACAAAGTGGTTACTTACAGGTAGTAAGTGTAGGAGTGATAGGTTCTTCTGCCGAGTGGGGTGGTGGTAGGATTTAAGCAGTGGAGGGGATGGAATGAAAAGGAAAGAAAAAGTAAAAATATATTAATGTTTGAAAAAAGAGTAGAAATGAACAAAATCAGATATGGTGGCATACGTGGAGGTAAACTAGTGATCGTGAGGGAAAAGGTGATCGCTTGGAGTCATGTCATGCTTTGTAAAAGGGGGGCCCTCAGTATCGCATGATACAGAAACTAATGCAACCTGATACTGAGCTAGTCTACACCATGTGATGGCAAGTCAGACGCAACCATGCTGTCACTAAAACCCCCTTTTTTATGAACACATAATTTCATACACCTACAAAAATGATCATATCTGACCTTCCAGGTTAAAGCTTAATGAGTGGTTTGAATGTCTAAACACAACTCGGATTCCCTGTTGGTAACAGTAAATTACAGAAAATTCAGCCAATGAAGTCATCTTCATCTCTGCTCTGATTAAGGCTAATTGAAAACAATGCCATTACTGTGTGCCGATTTTCACACCGACCCTCTGATCACTGTGCGAAAATGAAGAATCTTACAATACTGTCAAAAATAAGCATAAATCATAGTGATTAAATGAGTACATAACTATGCCTACTGTTCAGCTACCTCTACTTCATATATTCTGCTGACCTTTACACTTTAATTAAAAACAAACTGTCTAACGTAAAAGAACAAAGTACAGTAAGTACAGCTAAGATGTACAAAGTTTTACAGGAAAATTTATTTTTTGTCCCTGCAACTGACAATCAAGATATAAAAGGAAACCAAATTATGTTCACCAAAAAAAACCTCTGACACTGACACTGTATTATTTTGCATGTTGCTGTGGGCAGAAGGGGGGGGGGGGTGATATTTGCTGAGCTTTAGCTCCACTGATTGCTGGGATATGTACAGAGGGCCTCTCTCCAGTACAGTGTCCAGGGCTAATGTAAACTTAGCCTTAGCTGTTCAGCCATCCTTTTTCCTCTTAAGCCGTTCATCATAGCTTCTTTCTTATCTCCTCCCCCCCTCACTCCCTACCACAGGCTTAAAAAAACACTTTTCCTATTCCCATTCCAGTGTCACTGAAGCGCTGCACATTTGTTTGAGGGTGCCGTGGAATGGATTAATTTTTCATGGCACACGGCTGTAAACAGCCTTAATGGGGCGTATCAACATAATCAAATAAATTATTTACTACAACGCTGACAATACTACTGTTTGACGGAGAAATATACAAAATGATGAAACGGAAACTGCTTATTTGTGAGAACTCGGCAGATACCTCTTACACAAATCTCAAAGTATTTCAACAAGTAAGAGGAAAGCTTACCTTTTCTTCATGAGGAGCACGACGCCTAAGAAGATGATGACGAAGAGGAGGATACCAGCGATGACCCCTGCGATTTTCACCGTGTGGTCGGTTTGTTTCTCAGGCTCCACAGCATCAGGTTTGTGAGTGGCTGCTCCTGAAAAACAAAAAAAAAAACATCATCATGCATTAAAGATCAAAATGTAATTAATAGAGCAGAGAACACATGTACAGTATGTTTCAGTGTTTCATCTGACTGATTTTATGCTGCATTCTACAGACCATAAATATCCACACACTTTGTTCTTTTTTAAGCTCAGAGTAATGTTTTTTTTGAATTAAAGTGACTCCTTATTGTCCTGAAGACTCCACCTTTAACTCTGCCCTTAGTGAACATCAGCGCATTGTGGATCAAGCTGCACTGGGAGAGATAAGTCAGCACCAGCTTTACCCTTGGTTAATCATGTTTGGGGCAAATGGTTGCTGGCGTGTAGAAAAATGTAGGATGCAGAGCGAGGAAGATAATACTCAAGAAGATAAAAAAGCCGGAAATAACCAAAACATTAAATATCAGGTTGGGAAGAGATAGCCAATAAGGAGAGACACATAGAGAGAGTGTAGAGAAAAAGCAGTTTGTTTTAACACCATCTGCTCTCTGGGAAGTGATAAGAAGCACTCTGAGGAAAGCAGTGTTGCTGGAATCACAACTGTTCACCTGAACAACACCATTATTCCCTGTCACCAGGGGTAAATTTAGAATGATAAATTGTTATGTCAGACAAATCTGTTAAAGCGGGCTTCCTTCTCTCCTCAGCGTTGCCAATTTCTCTCCCTATCAAAAAGGTAAATATCCATTCCAGGCTGGTTGTGACATATTGTTCTTTCTTTAGTGTGTTGTTATTAACAGCCAGACCTTTATTAGATATAGGTTTTTAAGGCAGAATGGTGGAGGATTTTAAGACTGGTGATGTATTAACAATCACGTCTGGACTGACGGAGCTGATTTTTGTCTCAATATACTGTTAGAGACTAATCTTACAGAAATGCTGTGAGTGACAAATCTCCATTTGTGCTGCGAGTGCTGTGTATTCGCTTAGACAAGTCAATATTCTTCTATTCTAGCCTAAGAGAGCTTGAGATTCACACACAACAAGTAGACAACTGAGCAGAATTTTTAACAGTCTTGAAAATCCTCCAGATCCTCACGGGGTAGCACTTCAGCATCCTTTTGTGTGTTCAAAGTTGCCACAACTGCAGCAACCAACGCTAACCAACAATTAATCTCCCAGAGAAAAAGAGAAATATTCATGAAAAGAGATTAGCTCCTGTCAGAAATCTTCAAACTTCAAAAAAAATTAAATAAAAAATCTCAAGGTTTGGCCTTTCATGTCCAGCACTGGTGAGAAGATGAAGGTAGAAGACGATGCATGTAAGTCTTTGATTTAATCACACCAACCCTATACAAATAGCAAGACCATAAACAAACCCCCCCCCCCCACACACACACACACACATGCTGTTTTCCTTTTGATTGATTCCCCGTTGAGAGAGTTGTGAGTATGGCTGCCACCTTAAACAAAGTAATGGGTAAGAAACAGGTTGTGGTGGGAATACCTGAGATGGGCAGAGAACGTAGAGAAAGCTACAAGTCTGACCTGTTAGTTGGTTGTCACCGGCAGCTGGGGCGATGCGGATGTAGGGAGTTGTGAGCTGAGTCACAAGTATGGCGGCTGAGTATAGTCAGTGGATCCCGGATTGCATGCAGTAGAGAGAGAGAGAGAGAGAGAGAGAGAGGGAGGGAGAGGCCACACTGAAGCTGATAACAGCCATACCAACAGTTTCAATCATCATGCAGCATTAATGCAGAGAAAGACATTCATTACAGTATTACAAAGCCCAACTTGTTTTCGTTTTGTTTCATGTCTTTGTGAGCCTGATGCACTGCATTAAAATGTGTCCGGTGCTAAATTCTACTACTGTATGTGCTATCTAAGTCCACTGAGCCACGTAGATGGAGATATCTCAAACTCCACGAAAAAATCCATAACGGAGCTTCATGCAAACTCCACAATATACAAGATTGTTGGGGCATGTGACAGGACCTCCCACGGCCCAGAACAGAGTGTGACTAAGGCTCCCACTGGCCTCATCAATTCTGCTCCCAGATCAATGGTGCTTAGACTTCATCACCCTTAATGTGTGGAGAAGGACATACAGGCAGCATAGCTAAGTACCTACAGACCTCAGTGGGCACACAGGCTGCCTCCCAGTCACGAAAACACATGTTTGCAATCAGTCCGTTGACCAAATTTATGTGAAGGCCTTATGACAAATTTATGTCGTGTAAGACACTGACAGAAGTTTACACACTGAAACTGACTTATTTCCAGTGGTATTTAATGATGTGTAATTCTAAGGTGTGTCTGTTTCAGAAACACTCATTTCAAACATGTTAGTTTTGTTATTCCTCAGAAATCAAACCCAAGTGATGCTAAGAAGAATGGTGTGGCAAACAAGCTGCTCTAGTCCTACCTTTGGTGGCTACTCGAACACAGTCGATTTTGGTCTCCTGTACAAACAGACAAGTTAGGAGGAAAGGAGAAGAGGAAGGGGGAAAAAAGGAATCACAGATTAATATGACACACACTTAAGGTAGCGACAACACCTATCCGAAGAACCCACGGTTACAACACAACAAGTCGGCAGGTTTCGCGCTCTCCCCGATCATCTGTTGCGCTCATTGACTGTGACACAAAACTCAGTTAGGCGAAAGGGCCCACAGCACAGATTAGTGGTGCTGAGCTGCTGATTTGTCAGCCAACAGCGATCTGTCGGCAGCCTGCGGCTCAAGGTGGTTAGTCACTGTGGAGAAACCAGAGCCCTGTGACAACCGACACCAAATCAGCAAGCAGGGCTCCAAAATGACATGTCAGGGAGCCTTTCTGAATATGTAATGGAGTTTCACCTCTGACAACAGACTCCAACAACATATATAAAAAAACACTGCTCTCGCAGCTGGCAGAGAAGTTTGTTGTCAACAATGGTCTGGTGAACAGGAAAACACAAACACAGACAGTAACAGCGAGGCAATGAGTAATACAACACAAAAGACATGAGTGCTGTGTCCCTGTGTTTGATCCAGCCAAGCTGTCCAATGAACAATGAGTGCACGTGGGAGGCACGACATTTAGCGACCGCGAGAGGCATAAAGAAGAGAAAAGAGAAGGAGGAAAAAGTACATTTACATGATTCTACGTGCATGTGAATTCCCATTACTATAGCTTTTAAGCTGTCAGATGGTCTTTTTGTTGAAGGCAACATTAGAAGAAGTCATATTAGATTCTAGTTTGAATAGAAGTAAAAAAAAAATTAGAGAAGGATAGCACTCACCTTCTCTAAGTGCTAATTTTGTTCAAGAGGCCCAAACAAAGCAGTCCAACATCATTAGATGCTAATTAAAGCTTACGATTCTGACAGTGATGATTTAATAGAAGAGAGTGCATTTGGCCACTGCAAATCAAAACACTGAATATAAAAATAATGTCAGAAATGTCTCCATCATGGAGACAGAGCTTTATGTTGTATCAACAAGGGACTCTTTCATTTTGTTTATTCAGGGAAGAACACTATCGGCCAATTCATACCACTCGCTGATTCGCCCTGGAAAGTTGCAGACCTCCAAATCTTTACTCTCAGGAGCAAGTTTGCTAATTGGATTCAGCCCTGCCTCACGTTATTATGTTATTTCTATTGCCTCCTTAAAGACGTGCTGCTGTTTCTCAAGGAGGTTGTTTGTGGTGATTCTCATTCAGGACCACACTTCGTGGGGCTCTTGAAGTCACCATTGAGCTGTCTGCCACGGCTCCATGGAGGGAGAGCCCCGCCAAGTGCCACTTGATGACAGAGGCTGCGACCTGTACGATCGGTAACTCTGTTGTTGTTGCCTGCCTCCCACACTTAACTGCCGCTGGGACGACTGCCTCTCTTAAATGCCGTTGATCAAAGGCTTGTCTGGCATTTGGCATAAAGCTCCATCGGAAAAGGCATGCGAACAGGACCACGGTAATGAAGGAAGAGAGCATGTCACCGGATAGAGCTCTGCATCCCAAGTTTGACCCTGCTGTAGCCTATTAAGAGTGCAGACAGCGCTGCTGGTACACCCCACCAGAGTACTGACACATCTATCAGAGGTCACGTGCACATGCAGGTCAATTGAGCTGCTATGTGAATGTAACTGACTATGTGAGCAGTAACTGTGCAGAGTAGCAGAGTTCTGTATGGAGCCACTTTGGTTCCTTTCAGCAAACTAATCGGTTAAAACAACAATAATATTAAGAACTGTTTCATATGCTATATGATACTATAAAGTGTTTTTGAATGAGATGCACGCTTTTACAACGTAGTGTGTCACAGTCAGTCTTCTACAGAACACCAGAGAGATCAAAGCTACTTTCACAACCCACATTCAACTTTACGTTGTTTGTATTTTTAGTGCTTGTAGTTCATTAAATTAAGTACACAAATGCCAATTTAATTATCCAGTTGCTGAGCTGAGACAGTGTGCTGTATATACTTATTAGCACAGAACTGAGATATGCAGTCAAACAATAAGATGTCACTGTGGCACGAAACAAACGCACAACATGTGAGATAGAGGAGGTTGGACTTGTGTTATTTTGTGCCTCTTCAGTATTAACAGTGGTGGAAATAATATACAAAACTTTTATTTAAGTGGACTAATAGTACTAAAAATATACCCCCGCTGAAGTAAAAGTCCTGAATTTGAAAGACAGTGTAAATAAAATTGAAGCTGTCTTATGAGAAAAATGCACTTGCAATAAAAAAGTTAAAGTTTTCATTAAGCGCCTCTCACACTGTTGCATTATTAAATATGCAGTATTTTTTAATTAGGGACACTTGCAAAGTCAAAAGTATTCCAGTATAAATGTTGATTAAGGCCTTAATGAGTGGGGGAGCTGCTGTACTGGACTGCATAAGCATTTTTTTCCAACATTTTCTCTCATGTATGTAAACCAAATAAAAGAAAATATGAGAAACACCTGAATATAATGTAAACCAGCAAAACAGCACCTTTAACCTTCACCTCAATAATCAACATATACTGCAAATTACATATTTCTAAACATTTTAACTCTCATTATGACTGATACATATACAGTATGTATAGGCACTCGTTTTATGTTGCAGCTGGTTGAAATGGAGGCAATTTTAACTCTGTAAACAGTTGGATAGGTTAATCTGTAACAATAAATCCTATTTTATAAGAAAAGAAGAAAAGTAAGTAGTATAATGGAAACACCAAAGTAAAGTGCAAGTACTTTAAAATTGTACTCTTGTAAAATATTTGATTACATTTGATAAATGCACCTGGTTGTTTTCCACCAATGGTTACAAAGCAAACTGACCGGATTATTACACATTTGTAGCCACGATAAAGCTTCGGTGCAACTAAAATTGTATGAATAAAACACATTTGAGAAACACCCACCCCATTGGCTGTGCTGACAGCTTGATAATAGATGCTGTAGCTCTTCTGAGGCAGTAGAGGGGCGTTCCAATAGCCGTTGTAGGTCTTGTTGTCCCCTACAGTGAAGGGCTGGGGCGAGTGGATGCCAGCAGCAGGGAACTGAGCAGTGAAGTAGTACTGGGAGTTCAAAAGCGTGGCGTTCTGGAAGTGAATGGGAACTGGGTAGCAGCGGAGGATTTCTGCGGTGCCTCGTGTTCTGCGTGGACGTTCCTCCTCCACCACCACCTGGTATGCACTGCAAACACAAAATTAACAGACTCAAATTCGCCAACCAGTCACTCGTAGAACACTGTTGGCATTACAAGTGATTTTCTATTTTGCCAGTTAGTGCAAAATATAAAAATGGCATCTTTATGAATGGTAGATACATGCGTGTTAAAAAATGTCAGAGTACATAAAGGTTTAAGGAGGTGTCCTTTATTTAGACCAGACATAGAAGACATGGAGGAAGCTCATGTTTTCCATCCAAACATTTCAGGTTTGCTCAATAAAGGGTTTTTTCTTTAGTAATTAAAGTAGTATGATATACATTCATTTTTCTGTGCACACCTGGATTTGGGCAGTTCTTCCTGGAAAATCCTGTCAAGCTTCATATATTCTGTGAAGTTTAAGTCTGGGCTTAGGAGAGAGTCAGAGACTTGTCCTCAAGCCACTGCAGAGTTGTTTTGGGCTATTGTCTCTATAGTTTCAGGTTGCGTACACTCACCTAATCCTTTGAAGAAGGATTTCCTCAGTCTCCCTGCATGACAATGACACTATATGCTTCACTATAGGGATGGTATCAGCTAGGATGTTCTGTCCCAAGCATAGCGAGGTCAATTTTTTTTCTCATCAAAATAGAAAACCTTTTTCCTCAGGCTCTCCCTTAAATGCCATTTGACCAACTACAAGCAGACTATCATATATCTTTTATCTCGAGATTGTCCAGGCTCTCTACTATAAACGCCTGATTGATGAAGTGCTGCCTAAATGGTTGTCCTATCATCCCACAGGTTCTCCAATCTCTGCAGAGGACTTCTGATGTTCTGTTAGAACAGCTTGGTTTTTGGCAATCTCACTGACCAAGGCCCTGTCTTCACTTCGTCATTACGGGTTACTGAAAGTAGACAGATGGGCAAAAATGGCAATTTTATCCAACCATAGTAAATTGGAAAAAATCTAAAAAGTATCCTCACATTCATGTAAATTGGAACAAATGTGGTTATAAATAACATATTTTTAACAAATGAACAAATAAGAACTTCATAGGAAAAATCTATCTTAATATCTATGCTGACAAGATGGACTCAAATATACAGTGCAAGAGAAATGAGCTATGACGCTGAACAGGCCCTGACGTTATTTACTTTTTCATTATTCAACAACTTGAAAAGGTTAACGGCTCTTTCCATTTCCTCTCCACCCGAGCCTTGTGCTGAGCTAGATCAAAACTGCGGCCCTCTGTGCCTCTGACAGAGATGACATTGTCTCTGGGTCCGGACACACGGGGAGACCGTCTTACAGACACTCATGTTAGTATGCATGTCGCATCCACCTGTTACCAGCCATGATTGGGGACTAGTGTTCTATTTCCACAAGACTCATGCAAAGAACAAGTTATTATCACAGAAGGTGGAGCAAAGTTCGGCTGCTTAGTGATTTCATGGATGAATAAATGAATCCTATAATGCAACACGCTCTGATACTATACTTACATATTTATACTTTACATTCTACCAGATGTGTTCTGCTCCTGATTTAACATGCATTTTCCTTTATCCACACACAGATAATATCTATGGTACAAATGTAGCATAACTGTTGATTGAATGCAGGAAAAATCCACAGATCATTTCCTCAGCTTTAGAAAATATCATTAATGTTTGCTGTATAACAATGTTCCCCATAGAGTTTCCAGCTGTCACAATCACAGATTAGACTGACTAGAAATCAATATGAATACAAAAGGAGCTAGCTATTCCAATTATTGTTAAGCACTTTTATCTACCTACTACATAGCATTCACGTTATTGTATAGAGCCACACTGAGGAGGACTGTGGAGGACGTAGAGCTTGGATGACCCTAAAAATTTTCCCTTAGACTGTATTATTAGAACAACAAGAAGAAATAAGTATCTTTGTCACAGAAAATGTGCACTGTAGTGGTTGTACTGTATAGTCACAGTACAAACAGCCTTGGAGATGATCAATTGTTCCCTGCGGTTGGTACAGGATGATTAAGTGCCCCCTTGTGTGTACAGCATGTGCTCTTTAACCCTATAGTTTATCATAAGGTGCTTGCAGCGTCATTAGGAAATCCCCCTTTGCTCTTGCTGGGTGTGTCCCAATTCCTCAGAGCTCTCCTATTTAGTGCTGGGTTGGGAGGTGATGAAATATTTAATCCTGCTGAGAGTCTGCAGGAGAAATCAGCCTTTAATTACTGTTCCCTATTGAGAGCAGAGGTCAAAGAGCAGGTGGAGCTGGTACACGGGACCCACTTAAGTAGCTTCAGAGCAGCAGAGAAATTAGTGATGAGGCTGTGTGGAGGCCTCCGCCAAAACAGTGATGATGTGGTGATGCAATTGTATATGGAACTGTATTTGCTATGAACCGTATTACAGAGCTCATCAGGTTTGTCAGACAGGAAATATGCATTGCCTTAGTGTATAACCTAAGAATGACAGACAATAGCTATATTTTTTTTAGAACTGCAAATCTATCATGAATTCCAGTCACAATAAACTACAGTATGTCTAACATTGGTTTTGTTTTTGTTTTGCTAGAGCAACGCACGCTCACTCATACAGTATCTCGCCCATATTGGTACTTTATATTCCAAATCAATCTGCAGATAGTGAAATAAAAACACAAGCTGGAGCCCCCTGGGTGGGTTCTTATGATATGATGATGTGACTGTGCCATGACTTAATGGCACAGACAGTATGAGTAGGACTGGTTTCCTTTCCTCAGGCAAAATACTACGTGCCAAAGGCTATGAGGCTCCAAGGGTAAAGACTCTTGTAATGTGGAAATCTGAACCACTGATTCCTTTCCACAGAATATTCACTGCAACAAGAAATGGCACACTAGCTCACAATAAATTTGAAATTTAATAAAAATGTTTTGTTCATTTTTGTAAGTGATAGAGACAATAATACTCACTTCACTAGTTTCACTTAAAGCATTTCAGCTGTAAGCTGCTGAATGTATATGAAATATTAAAGGAGCACCACTGCACCACTATTTTCACCTCCTGCTTACAAAATGTACGACTGACTCATTGTTTTAATGTTGGCGATTTGGAAATGCAGTGATTTCCTCTTTTCTGTAACGACTGCTGTCATGTTAATGTGCCTTTGAGCATCTGACACCTTGTCACCTCAAGCTGAGTTCACAATTTACAGTATGAGTCATTTTGACAGACCAGAGTCATTTAGTCATATTCTTGATTTAGTATGACACAAATGAGCAACGGAAAAACAACAGATGAACATCAAAAACACAACAAAATCATTTATATCTAATGTATCACTGCATTCGACACCAGCCAGGGAACTGCAAGTTATTTGCATTTATATTACTGATGATTATGAATTGATGGATGCAGTATTTAGATCACTCATTGAAGTAAATGTAGCAATACAATAGTGGAAAAATGCTATACTTTTTTATATACTCTATTAGCAGCAAAATGTACCACAAGTACTGAAGTAGTATGTCAGTCCTCAGTCAGTGGTACATTGTTACTGAATCACTATTACAGATGCATTATTATATACGCAGTACTTTATTGTTAGGTTTGATCGAGTGGAACTAATTTAGCTGCCTCTGAATATTAACAGTTTTAAATTTCATAATTTATATTTTACGAACTGATCATCATATATGTTGTGTGAAAAATCCTATATATCATAATAAATGTAATGAATAAAAAATACCTGTTCTTCTGAAATTTGGGTGAATAGAATGAAACTGGATAAAATGGATGTCCTCTTAAAAACGGTGTCTAAATACCGTATCCCCAGCAGGGCAGACCTGTATTCCTGCTGCAGCACTGCAACCTGAGCTGACACCAATTAGGCCTCCTCCAGCCTTGCTGCCCGATAGATTTCAGCTCTGCCGCGATGTGACGCCAACCAATTATGGCGGATTGACTCGGAATCGACTGGATTGTGACCTGAAACTCAGATTTATTTTTCATGTGGGCTGATAGTGGAAGAACTCCAAGCTGTTTGAGCATATGACAGGAGGGGTATGGGGAGCATTTCAATCACTGTCTCTCTCTTTAATGCTAATCAGTCAGCTCTATGTGCCTATATGTCTGATTTAAGAGCGGTTGTAAGTAACACACTTCCCCTGACCCAGCATCCTTCCTCGCTGCCTCTGTCTTCTTGTTCTTTATATTTCCCTGGTGTCCAAAAAGCTATAAAGCAAACAAATTAGAAGGTGCAATAGATTACATTTGCCATTTAAATCGTAAAAAGCAATGAGTTGTGTCACGTTTAGGCACAGCTATTAGCGTTTGCTATGCCGTGATCAAAGAAAGTTAGTGCTTATTTTAGAACTGTAGAGAATCATTTAACTGATTTCAGGCTATGGTTGAGAACAGATAATCTGATGCTACAGGGTGGAAACTACACTGGAACTCAGTTTCCTCAATATGCGACTTACGAGGCTGAAGACTATACTTTATAGTTTTTCTGTTTATGTATGTGTGTGTTTGAGCTTGCTTAAGGCAAAGGTTATGGCAGGAAAAGAGAGAAGGGCTGATTTAGTGGTGTGAATGATAAGGAAAGCATTTAAAATCACTTATTTCTGCAGAGGCATGTAAACATTTATGTTGACGCTACGGAGTGAAGAGGCGTATTCTGGCCCCGGCGAGAGGCTATTGCAAACATTAGTTTAACACGACATGACTGATAGACAGTTCACTAATCCTCTTAAAGGAACAGTGTCCCCTCTGGTAAAAATTGTTCCCGGCTACGTGCGTCGTCCCCAGAGATTAGAAGCCAAATCCAAGTTGGAAATGTTATACTGATTAGCAATTACACAAATATGAAAAACTGACTGCCAGCCTTGGCAGTGACATCTTCTGCCTAGATCTATCTAAAATACGATTTGACTTGAGCCTGATGGCAGGATGCTGAAGTGAAACGGACATTTGTCGTCTGTTCTGTCTTGCTTTTTTATGAGCCAGCGCTATCTTGTGATCTTCCAGCGTGCTCCTCTTCCTGTATTACAGCAAAACATCTGCTGTTTAAAACTCAAATGTCTGGAGCTCTATTACCTCCCAAACCCAATCAGTGTGCAAGATTGCGTTACCAAATCAAGCTTCATGCAGCTCTGCTCTGTAGCGCTGTGGATCAGTGCTCTCCCTTGTCAAATCCCTATTTCGTAGAGGCTTTAAAACTGATTTCATAAAGTGTTCAATTTCAAAATGAGCTACCCACCACTCTAGAAAAATGATGACTACTCTTGTAACATGAGCGGTAGCAGAGAACTTAATCTAACTATGGTGTGAGAATTGAAGTCCTTGTTTGACAAAATGCAAACTCTTCAACAGACTGACTGGATCTGTTATGTTTCAAAGCCTTCGACTTCAGAGAATGTTTTTTGTCTCCCAGGCCATGTCACATTCTGGAAAACATCTCTGTGTACCTTAACGGAAAATGCTGCTTAGTAATGCATCTCAACCCTCTAACCCAACAGAGATAAAAGACGTTCTTTTTTGAGTCTGGAAAATTCAGATGACTAAATTTATCATTACTGGCCAGACAGCATATCCAACCCACTTAACTCAACTTCTCTGAATCACCTTAAATTCCCAAAGGTATTGTGTACCATTCTAGGTGGAGACAGAAACACCTCCAAAAGTCTGCTTGTGTATTGTCTTGGTGGTGCATTTGGCACCTTCACATCGACGTTTTGTCTTTTTTCAATGAATATTCTTTGAGATATCACATGAAGGCAGTATGCTGGCCTTTATCTGCTGTGAGACTTAAGAGGAGGCTCATATGTGATCAAAAGATTCCTTTGAGGTTACCAAGAGATTACCATTTTGAAAAACGTACACTACCAGTCAAAAGTTTAGACACACACATAGAAATGAGCATGTTTGTGATGTTTGTAAAATTTTATAACAACAAATTGATCAGAATGAATCTGTAGACATTGTTCATGTTGTAAATGACTATTGTAGCTGAAAGCAACTGGTTTTTAAAAATAATATTTACATAAACATACATAGGCCTAAATTCTGCTAACAAGGCTGCTGTATTAGAAAAACAAATCTGTGGCAAAAAACAATATTTTCTCTTCTATTCCTAATTAAATTAAATTAATTAAACATTGTGTGTATCCCTATCAGATTTTTAATACAATACAATACACTGAAGACTTTCTTGACACTGTTCTCAATGTCATCCATTTATTATCTGTATCTTTCATCCCTGTTTGACGTTGTTGAATATAATATATACTGTCCTCAAAAGTTGCCAAGGAAGCAAAATGTGTGTGTGTGTGTGTGTGTGTGTGTGTGTGTGTGTATTAGAGGACAAACGCCATATTAAGGATTAGGTGGTAAAACATTAGTGAACAGTTACGTCTCAGCTCAGTCAAACAAAATGAAGTAGGTCTCAAACTAAAGTTTATGTCTCCAAAGACCAATCTCTTTCATCTGGTCCTGAGGTGAGCATGCCTTCCAACGGTAAACAAAGAGGAGCTTGGCATACTAATTAATGGAAGCTCAGACTCATGACACTCTGTTAATTATAATTAGGGGTTTGTAATTAGCCCACTGAAAGAATGGCAGCCTGAGTAAGGCCTTCTGAATTGTACCTGCGAGAAGATTAAAAACCGATCACTCTCTCTTTCTTGCTCAGGCCTCTCTGTTCGGTGATGGGGCATTAATCTGGGCAGCTGCACATACGGTAAACATGAGCTGACAAGCCTGACTAAAGATCTCCAGGCTGTAATCTTTAAAGGACTCAGATGAGTTGATAGTGTAAAATTGAGTTTTACAGCAAGCAGTAGTGTTTATCACTCCTCATATCAAGACTTTAACCCACTCTCTCAGGTCCTAGTGGCTGAAAGCACAAGCCATTGTAGGCCAGTAACATAAACTGGTAATAACAACACACAATTTTATAATATTGGATGATTGCTAAAAGCGAAATGTCATCTTTTATGTTAAGTTAAGCTAATTGTCTCCTTGGAGTAGATTCACATTTCATCGCCCCATATAAAGGCGGTATCCATCTACCTTTCTATAGCCTACTGGGAAAGCAAATAAGTGCATTTTCAAAAAGGACGACCTATTCCTTTAATACTTCCTCTACATACAGTCGGAGCTCTGTCGCTGTTTAATATAAATACCCATCATCACCGCACTTTCAACTTAAGAATACTTAACACAATGTGATTCCTTTAACATATGATCAACGGTCATTCATCCTTTATACAAAGGGAGTTTTCCTCTTCACTGTCACCTTGTGCTTGATCAAGTGGAACCTTGAAAAATTGTTAACATTGCATTAACTGAATAACAGGATACTGCATCTCCACAGATAATCTTGATAAACAAAAAGATGATCAAGCCAACAGAAATTCTGCCAGAAGCCCAGAGTGGCCTTGGGTACACCTATTAGTCCCAGTCACTTTTGCCCAACAACTTGGCATTCAAACAGACCAGATGTACTGGTCCCCTAAAAAAGTCTAATAAATGTAGCATCAAGCTGACAGAAATCCTTCTTCCCCCCCAAGAAGCCTGTGGTGGCTCGGTGTGGGCAGCCTATTAGAAACACATATAAAGGCAAGAGATCCTGAAGCTAGCCTTGGCTGCACCAGGCTTTGTTCTTATCTTCAAAGACTGTGCTTCTTTTTCACAGGATCAAAATCCACAAATAAATAAAGCTCAGAAAATGTGATATGTACTGTAAGGTATTGAATTCCCTGGCAACTTTTCTTCAAGGCGGGGTATTGATAAAAACAAGCTCTTTGATAATTTTTTTGTTGTTGATGATGATTCCTGGTGTTTTAATATGCTCTTCTCTTGTTTTTACTCTGGGTTGTGTGTATGTGCGTGTGACCGGGTTGTGAATGCCTACCTCACAGGTGCACCTCTGCTCTGGGCGGGTTTAAGCAGTACAGTGACTGTGCTGTCTGTTTGGTTCAGCGAGGTCTCCTGGTCGTATGCCGGCATGGAGGGAGCTATTGAGCAAAGTTAACACAGTTCACTTCTGTTCAACATCACATTTTATCATTTTACTTATGTAACAAGTCAGTCAGCTCTACAATAAATACAAAAATCGGAACCAGTTCTCTCACTTATACCCTGAGCACTTAGTGCCTTTTGCCTTTATAGCAACATAATTGAATCACTAAGTATGGCAATAAGAGTGGAATGAAACATTTGCTGCTGTGACAGTATGTGACTGAAAGAAAATCTTTGAAGCAGTACATATACATCACAATAAAAACTGTAGAAAATAAGAAAAAAGGTGTCAGACAACTTATGGTCATCATCTAAATCCAACCCAGTTTTCATTAAGCACAACCAGCTGAAACTAAAAGCACTACTTGTCTGACCAATCAGGCAGTTCTGCTAAATCTAGCGTAACCAAATAGCAATGAAATTGATTTACCAAAACACCGAGCTTGACATAATGTATTGGAGCTCATACATTAGTGGGTGAGACCATGTGTGCTCAGTTCATTTCATATCTTGAAGAGCAGATGTATAGGATTTTCTCTTTGTATTGAATTAACAAAATCTTATCAGTGCAGTAAAATCAGCAGTATCTGACTTTGGTTGAGTTATGAGCGCATTAATGTTCCCATTCGCACTTCACACATACTGAAATCCAGTGCCAGTAAGTGGTACACTACTTGTTTGACATCTACTGTAACTGGCAAGGCTGTTGACCCTGCTGACCTGAAATCTTGGTGGTGAACTGTGTGATGACAGGGGGGCCGTAGCCCTTAGCTGTGCTGGCACGCAGGGTGAAGGAGTACGTAGAGCCCGGGTAGAGGCCTGTAAACATGTGGGTGGTCTCGTTGCCCAGCTTCACTACCTTCCCACTCTGGTTGGAGAGGTCCAACTCAGGGTCAAAAGAACTCACAGCCTTGTAGGAGATCTAGAAAGGAAAGAAGCAAATATTCATAGAGTGACCTCTGGTACATTTTCACCCCTCTTTAGCTGAGGAGCATTTGTATTCATATAAAGCAAGTATTTCATGTTGGAGGCTTCCAAGTGGCTCAGCAAGCATTAGTGTACTTACTGCATCCCACTTATGGTCTCTTTTTTCACTGGTATCTCAACTCTACTCAGTAAGAACAAAATGCCAAGAATTATTATTGTTCTTTATGTTGTACTTGTCTATACACTGTACAGAAAAATAAATCAATTAAACAGTCCAACAAGCTGAGATGAACAATATGGCTAAACTCAAATTATTAAATTACACCATCTACTAATCATTTTTTGTTTTGCATGTGTAAAACAAAAATTAGTTTTATGTTTTTTTTTTTGTAATTTTATTTTATAATGTTACCATACAAAATAATAGAAACACCTCATGTGGTCCAAAAAACACCCAATAAAAGTCCCTCATTACTATGCTGTCTGATGCAAATAACATTTATTCATATACTATCACTTAGCAATAGCGAATATGTTTTTCAGGAGGCATTATGCAGTTTGAATTATGTTTAGAATAAACATACAGCGTGATAATTACTCTCGTTAATTAGTGTGACACTGAACATATCTGTAAATGTGCACAAACACAGAGCTTCTACAACGCAGTGAAACTTCTTTTTTTTATGGTAACGGTTGGACAATCAAGGCACTTGGAAAATGATTCATACATACCAATAATAATCTTGTGTTTTAGCTCTCAGTTTATGTGTGAGCCTCTGACTTGATGTCAACAAGGCATTATGCTGTAAAAGCAGACGTAGATACTGTATTTCTCAACCAAGGCTGCTGCAAGCTTGTGATTTCAAGGAGAGAGGAAATACACTTAATGTATTCCTTCTCCATTAATAAACACAGGGAACTCTGGAGGGAAGCATTAAGGTGAGTGTTTTTGCTAATATCCATTCTGAATAAGTCTAAAGTCCCACTTTAAGAAAATGCCTCAGCTCGTAAAGGAAAACCTCCATTATAATTCCAATTAAGGAACACAAAGGGAGTTTGGAGTGCTGCATAATTTGTGTCCATCAAGTTTTGAAATGCTTCGAAGCATTCTCATTTAGTCTTTGTCTGTGAAATGAGTCTGTGACGCCAAATCTTATATCCTAACATTACAGGGACAGGAATTTGAAATGACTTGTCAACACTGGGCACACGGACAAGGTTTTTACAATTATAATAGAGCTGCCGGGAAAAATAATAGAGAATATTTGAGCAAGTTCATTCGAGCTTGCTTGTAACTATTACTCAATCTTATATTTTAGGCTGTTAAAATCACACAGTTTCGTTTTTTTTGTATTTGGGGAGGAGGTCAATTTAAATTTGTGATGCATTCAAAAACATGTCTAATCTCAAAACTGATTATTTTTGTTTGCAAGAGTATGACCTCCATAGGCAAATCAAAATTCAAGTGATCCAACTTCAAGGCTTCAGGTTTTATTTAAATATTACAGTAGATAATCTGTTTAAAGGGCAAAAAGATTACCTAACAGTACATAGCGTTCATTTATTATTCTTCACAATTAGTTTTCATAGGTAAATATTGCAGCAAAACAAGAAATACATGGAAAAACTGCTGTATACTTTGAAAGATGCTCGCTCATGTCTGTTTGAAAAGTTGCCAATAAAATGGTATTCACGGAGCTCGGTCAAAAAGGAATGGAGCTGAAATCTCTTTGATATCAGGCCTTGTCAGACGTATTTCACTTTAACTCCTTTGATAATGTCAAATCAAAGCAAGGTCCTGACTTATAAGAGGCAACTTCTTGGAAATACTGGCAGAATACATTGTGGGTTACTTATTTAAACCGGAGAGTCTCCCGTGCAGCTGCATGAGAGGGAGACACCTGGAGCATGCTGCTGGCTCACTAGATTTTCCTCATGTGCACCCTCTTAAAGACAGGGTGAATTAAAACACCATCTAAGTCTAGACGAAACCTGTAATAATGCTTTACCGTATATTAAATACCAGGATGTCAGTGACTTATTTCTTATTTAACTAGACACATTACTGTACTGTTAATGCTTTCTACTCTGAGGCAGAGAGAAGTAATTGCTGCAGACTATGAATATAATGGCCTGGAGTGTTTTTTTTTTTCTAAAGTGAATCACATTTGCTTTAACATAAACATGAGTGAACCTGACAAAGCGACCGTGCGAGCTGCACCATTTGCTCTAAATGCTTTTACTTGTACTTGCTTTTTACCTGAAATTTTAAAAAGATAAACAACCAAAACATGCTGCACTGAAAGTGATTAAATGTGTCGTAAATCCTGTTTTCATAGACATTGTTTTCCTGCACTATTCTAGCACCTCTAAATGCCATGCAGCTGCAGACGTTACACAACACTGCACTACACACACTTGAATAAACACGGCTGTGTTATGACTCTGACTTAACTCACCTGGAGTTTTCCTGTCTTGACTGATATGTTTCGGTGCCGCTGTGAGAATATCTATTTCACATTTCATTCTCCTCAGTCACCTCCGCAACTCATACAGCAACCCGCGATTTCATTGCCTCTACTACTCAATCCGCGCTCCTCGTATGAGAAACAACCATGTCAGTGAACCTAGTCAAAATACCAAGCATGGGCAAACAAGAAGGATCCGTCTGCGGGAAATGCTAGAGGATTGCTTCCACCTTAAGCAGGCTGATCAATGTGTACATAAATTGTGCGTGTGTGTGGAGACTGTTTCTATTATTTAAGACTCAATGCAGCTGCTGGACGAGGCTGGCAGGGATTGTGTCAACATCTGCGTGATGCTGAATTGAGATTTGAGCTGTTCCACAAACATAACACAAAGCAGATGTGATTGGTCTAAAAAAGCCTTCAACAGGCCAAACACTTTAATGATCTTAAAATATGATTTACATTAATAAGTTACTCAGATAATCATCAATACATGATACAGTATTAATACACACCAATGAGCCATCACCTGGTTTTAATGTCTTTAAATGGTGTGCAGTGGCCAGCTAATAAGTCTAACGCAGTGGCACTTATGAGCTAAATGCTAACGTTAGGGGTGCTAATGGTGCCAGTGCATATTTAGCAGGCATAATGTTTAACACCTTAGTTAGGATGTTAGCCAGTTAGCAAAGGCTGATGGGAATGTCTCTACCAGTAGAAAGTGGATTTGATGATGAAGCTGGAGCAACATTTAAGTCATCATCAAAATTACCGCAATTCACACAACTCATCTTGAGGTTAATGTAATGTATATTTACATCACTGCAAACCATCCAATAAGTCACACACATTACATTTAAAACCATATGACAGCCAAGTAGAGAGAATAGAGAAAATGCCAGAGGTTTGCCCCAAAAGATTAGGATTTAAACAATTATTTTATTATTATTATATTTTATTGTGAACCAAAGCGGAGGACTGACTGACTGACAAACAGACATCGCTGAAATATTTAAAGTCACATGCCTAGAATGGAGTTTCCACACAATAACAGATAAAATAAACACCTGACAGTACTTTGGGGAGCAATATGGTGCACACTGACATAATAACTGATTAAACCCTACCTGCACTTGAGATAAGGGAGCAACCCTTAAATTATGTTAGGCTGCGTTCGAGTCCGGTCTATAGATTAGTTTTTTATCTCTATCAGTAGCACTAAGGGTAAGCTGGCGCGTCCTGAACGGAATGTAAACAGATTACTTGAAAAATAACCTACACCAAAGTAATTTATTTAGTTTTATGCTGAAGTGCTACACAGGAAACACGTTTGAGGAACAGAAGTAACACCAGGAAATAATTCTCTATACGAGCAGGTGCCACTAATCTGTAGTGAAAGTGTGGACACACAGAAAAAACTAGCGCGACAGATGCTCACTGACGGCTTGACATCTGACTGTCAGTTTTGCGTATCCTAGAGCTAAGCCTCAAAAATATGTGACCAGGTCCAGGAATAGGTTTTTTTTATTGTATCTTGGTTTAACACTGGAATACCGGTTTAACTGACAATCTCATTTTAGAAAATACGTCATACATTTGGACTGTCTAGACTCCAGCTCAGGAGAACAAAGTGCTAAAAATCTATTTAAACATTCTTTTGGCAACTCTGTTCTCTACTGACCATCAGAGATGGGATAAAAAAGGACTCGCTCACACAATCCACTGAGAGGTGGAGGAGAGAAAAACAGCTGAATACTGGATGTGAGTGTGTTTACCACTCTAAAGGGTGCTCAATATCCCTAACATTTTATTAACCCCGGTGTTTGTGTACCTCATACTGAGTGATGATCCCGTAGGTCTGAGCAGGTTCTCTCCACTTCAGGATGATCTTCTCCTCATAGGCACTTCCCTGAATGGACTCCAGAGGAACAGCCCCTGGCACTGTGACAAATCATGACAGACACGTTTGTTTCTCAAAACCGGGGGTACAGCACAGGTGATTTTCAAGGTAGAAATGTAGATAGAAAAGTTTATAAAATGGAAAATGGAAGATTTCCTTGACTTATATTTAGTAATATTTTTTCCATTTGCTTTCTTAAGTTAAAATGTTGTCAATAAAAGGTCCAACTACGCTTTAGTCTGTTTCATTATGATTTACCTAGTGCAACACCTCATGTTGATGTGTATAAAACAATAAATGAAAGAGCTTTTCAAGGACCTACAGTACATAAGTGACCATCAGTCAACGCCAAATGCATCTTAATAGGTATTTGTGAGATTATTTGAAACTATTGTTGCTAAAATCAAACTTTGAAAGATGTTTTACGACAAAACTGAACACTTTTAACAGAAATGAAAATGTGTTGCAACCAAAGATCAACTAGTAACCCCATGGGAATAACACAAATTTTAATCCTTTCTCAATGTTTACTTGTACTGACATGCTGCCAAAGAGATCTGGTCCTATAGCCCCTCATGTGAATTGCTTTCAATCCGCAAGCTAAACAGAATGATGTGGAAACTTTTTTTCTTTTTTTTTTTTAAGATTTATCTTCAACAGTGCAACCACAGCAACACCCTGTCTGTACACTTTTTCCCATGGGACCCTGAACACACAGATCCACACAGCAGCCAGATAGTGAGAAACAGTTGCCACTTTCAAGTTTCCAACCAGAGATATCTGAGCCAGACATGACAAGACTCTCTTTTCGTCAGCTGAGTCTGTTTGTTATCTGGCGGCCAGGGTTCCTTGAGACTTCTATAGAGTTCATTTCCTGTGTCTGCTGAGGCAACACAGAAGATCTTTCATCTTTGAAGGAGGTGCAACAACTATACAACACAGACGCTTGTGCGACTCTCGTGCCCTCCTGGAAAAATATTTGGAAAACCCCAAACTTGTGCTTAGTATCAGCTGTTGATGATCAGGCGAGGGAAAAAAATTTTAATGTCACAACTTTATCAATAAAATTTAGTTTTTGCTGTTGATTGAACGTCCGTGCTCACATCTCTCCTAAACTCGTAAAATGGTATCACAATACAAACCTCACATACAAACCTATTTCCCTGAGCTTGATATTTTCCTATTGAATTTTAGATGGGACTTTATTCTAACCACTCACCCTTACAATTTATAGATTGACAATATAACACTTAATGTCTAATTTCTTATGACACCTCTTAATGGGGTTGTAAGTACGTAAATGTGTGTTTACTCATGTATGTGTCATCAATTATAACACCTATGAAAATCTATAACAAGAAATGCTTAAAGAAATTAACCAAGTATAATATAGCTTTAATTATATATAATTACACTGTTCATGTTTACAATAATTAATACACATGATGTGTATAAATTAATGCATGTTAATTATATTGAAAACATAGTTTTAAATGTGTTTATTTACTGAGATTAGATTAGATTACATTATAAAAGTTTTAATACATGATTTATAGGCAATATTATGGTTTTGTACAATGTTTATTTGTTTAAAACTACATTATATTTTGTTATAAACTGAATACTGCTTATATATACTAAATAAGAAGGGGTAAACTGAAATATATGTTTTTTATATTTTAAGTGTTAAATATATCAGCTGCTCATATCTTACTTCCCAGACAACAGTAAGTACTGTAACGATTAATCACACTCACCGTCTTCATCAGTCTGAACTTCCAGCTCGGTGCTCTCCTTCACCCCTTCCAGGTTTCGCAGCACCAACTTGACACTAAGGTTGGTGAAGGGCGTCAAGTTGTGGATGGTGTGCTGAGGATCGCGGCTCTGGGTGTCATAACACACCTCCTCCCGGGTCTCCTCCTTGCCGGCCACCCTGGAGCGGTACTGGACGGTCAGGTTGTAGCTGTGGCAGCGGGTCACGTTGTAGCCCAGAGGCTCCCAGCGCACTGTCACCTGTTTGGATTGGATGTCCACCACTTCGAGCCTTTGTGGGCCATGCATGGGTTCTAGTGGGATGGACAGAAAGTGAAATGTGAATATACATCTAGATAATCAGTTAGGGCATATGAAATGGTTGGTAGTGCAAGATAGTTTCAATAAAATCAAAGAAATGACTGAGGGCTATGCCAGGGCACAAAGAAGGCTCTGTTCCTTTGGGTCAAATCTACCACAAGATTTTTCATAACACTTGAGACCCACTCAGTACTTTTATTCATATTGAAATGTTATGTCCTCTATTTGGAGTTCATATTTCCAGGAAATATTTTTAAATTTCAAAGCCACAGCCTGATACTGAGCATTGCTACATCCCATCACCGTAGCTAACTCGGTCTCACAGCAGCTGCACACACCAAGACGGCACAGGTTTGCTGCTGGGAACCCTCAGCAGGAGGTGTATCGTCCCTTCACAGTGTGCCGTTCCTCTGCTCCTTCTACCTTGTCTTCTGCCTTCTCCTCTCTCTCTTTTCCATCTCGCCCAGTGGCGGTCAACTATTAGCACCACACTGATACAGAGTCAGTCAGCCTGTCAATCCAGGCAGGATACAACCCCCACTGCCATCCTATCACCTCTAATCACATACATTCTCTGTCTTCTTGCTTACTTGCTCTTCTACTTTCACCATTTTCTCTCTACTTCTGCCTCATTTCCCTTTGTATCTTTTCCCTCCATCCCTTTCTCTATTTCCCCTCTCTGCCCGTTCTTTTTTCTGTGGCTCTCTTCTTTCTCCTCATCTCCGCTCTCTGTTTTCCTCGTCTCCTTTCCCCGTCTCCTTTCCCCTTTTGCTCTCTCTCTCTCTCTCTCTCGCTCTCTCCTTTCTTACGGGAGGAAAGCAGCCCAAGCACAAGGTAATGGGATCAATTTCCATTCCAGGTTAAATTTGCAGTCTATTTTTCTGGAACTTAACACTTTACCACCTATTAGGAAGAGCCAGGGCTCAATTTCCCTGTTCCCCAGGAGACACAGTCCAGCAATTCAGAGGCAGCCACGGCAGCCATGTTTAACATTCTGGAGGTGCATTGGGGGAGACTGGACTGGAGCTGCAGCATGCTGTTCATTTCTACAGACTGTGCAAAGGACACGACAAACAAGGATGAATGTGCAAACAACACTGTTGACATTCTGATACCCCTAAATATTTATTTTTGTTACGTTTCTAGGCGCAGCAGATACCTACTGAAATATAATCTGAGTAATCAAGTTCTGTTGAGAATCGTTTGAAATGAACTTATAGTAATATGAGCCAAAGTTATTTTGCAGTGCTACAGAAAAGCTACAAGACACAAATGAATGGGTTACAGGAAATTAGGTCATGACTTATGGCATGACAGAGGTTTTTACTGTACGAGTGAGAAAGGATAATGCAATAAGAAAAACAGTGAGAGAAAAGACGGTGGCTGCTAGTTGAATGAAAGATGGAAGACATTGAGATTTCACAAGGAGAAACAACAGATGTGATCTCTCCTGCGCTTTCATAGAGAATAAAATATCATTAGAAGGGCCCGAAGGAGGCAAAGGAAGCGCTGTTGAAGAGAGATGGGGGAAGGGAAATCAATGCGTAGCGCACACAATACAAGAAGCCTACACAAAGGGCTACAAATGATCAAGTACTGTATGTCACGAATATGAGAAAAAATCTTTGCAAAAGTAAAAATGGGTGATCAGCTTTTGTTTGAAAGATTGTCACTATAGTTCTCTACAGATGAAGTAAACAACCAAAATCCTCCCATCAGTTTTTATAAAAATGTAAGCAACTGCTAATAAAAATATCTAGTTTTGTTGCCCGACTTAAGTGTTATAGAGAGGTTAAAGTTTGGATTAAAGTTCCTAATAGACTGTGAGAAAACTTTCTCAGTATTTCTCTGAAATACTATGCTGAAGTACTTTGAATGTGTGTGTCATATTTGATAAGGAGTCTAGTAGCAGCGCTGACGGTGATTGTTTTCAAAAGAGTGGTATGCGAGACATCTGCCTTCAAAAATATTAGCTGCTGAGTCAACCTATAAACTACTCAGAGGCAGTGATAACACATAATAAGTAAGTCTGCTCCAAAGTACAAGCAAATAAAAACAGTTATTAACAAAGCGGTCTGCCATTTTAAACAAATGCAATCAGACTGGAAAAGTAGATTTTAACATAGAAATGTGAAGAACTGCCAAAGGAAAACAGACCTCTTCGAATTGGTTGCAATGTTGGGAAAGCCATGCAGAAAATAGAACGTTAAACCCCTTTATTTGTGGAACTATCTGTTGGCCGCACTCAGTGGGCAACGGTTGCACTAAAAGCACAGAGAATTGCAGGGTGGCCAGGCACAGAAATCAAATTAAACCAGATGCTCTCAAAGTGACAAATGCACCAAAGTGTGAATCTCAAGCAGACATGCACAAGCGGCTGGGAGGGAAGTTTCATTTCTGGAGCGTTCAAGGAGAATGTCACACTCCCATCTTCTTGGAACACCATAGATAATGTCCAATGCAACCTAATTCTGGCCAATGGAGGGATGCCAACCAGCATGGGAAGGGCTTGTGGAAAATATTATTGTGAGGAGATACAGACCATGCCATTTAAAGAAAAAGAAAAAGGAGTTATAAAAAAGCTATTATTTGTCCACATAGAAATTTAAATTAAGTGTTGTATGTAGCAAGAACATTAGACACATGTTTTTTCTAGTATGTCAAAAGTAATAGTGACAATACATAAAGGGAAAATTAAATGGGGCTTCTACAGCTGCTCCCTTTAGTTTTGTTGAGAAAAGGCTAATTGTTTGTTGCCCCATTGGCTCCCTGTAGTGCAAATGCCAGCTGTCTGAGGGAGGCAGTAAACTGTGAGGATCTGTGGTGGTCACAGAATCACAACTTGTATGCCATGACTCAGAATGACATCATCCGTTTGCGTGAACAACAAGGTGCTTCATCCATTTCAGAGCATGGACATGGTTGACTTTGATGAAAGAGAAGAGGGAAAAATAACAAACAACCTGTACCTTCTTCCCCTCTTAATCTAAACTGAATGGGTCAAGCTGAAAGGCTGATCCTTTATAAATCCTTCCGTGCATCGATGGAGGCTGTGCAGCCATTTTTAAATAGGCCCATAGGCTCATGAATGACAGCTGATGAGATGAGCCTATTACCCCAGTCTACTGTGACTGCTAGTTTACTTTTATTGACCGACTGTAAGAGGCTCAGCATGAAAAGCACAAGCACAAATCACAAAAAGGAATAACAGGGCTATTTCTTGAAATCCAAACTATTTTTGTATAATTCTCACAAGCTATCACACTGAGGGCGACATTGGGGTGAAAGTACTGAAAATATGACTCTAATATCTCTCCAGTATGGCAGATATTTCCAGTGGAAAAGAGTTATAATAATGGCTATGAGAGCATCCCTTGGAGCAGGAAATTACTGAGGTCTATCTTATGCTAGGCCACACAGAACGAGCTTGAGTCAGAACCAGATTGGTATTCCAAGCAGTGGACAAATCATTACCTGCCCCACACTCACCGAAGTAATTGAATAATTTGAATTTGACATTTACATAGAACTATTAGTGATTTTTGGTCATTACAGTATGACATTTAAATAATGTTTTTAGAAATTATCAGCACATTATTGCCCCTTGTTAATTTGAACAGGGACTGCATACACACCAATGCAGCTCAAGTGATAATATGACTTCCTGAAAAATGAAACACAAACAACAAATAACGCATGTTGCAGCCTTCTGTCCTAGAGGGGGCTTCAAATGGTGCACTTAGCCCCTGGGTAGAGGGAGACATTAGTCCTGGATGAAAGGAAACAAATTGGGCATGTCCGGAGCACAGCCACTTTACTGCGAGACAAGTGCGTGTGTGTGTGTGTGTGTGTTTATGGAAGGGAGAGTTTGTGCTCTTTCTCGTGTTTATGGCGTGTCCGTACACGTGCACAGAAGCACAGCATCTCAGTGCCTGTGCGTACAGACGACAATTTACTTATCAGATCTTCCTCAGGCTTCACACTGTACGAGTCCGTCAGAAAGCCAGGATGTGGATCTTTATCAGATCCACATCGATTAAGAGCAGAAAAGCCTGGTGCTGGCACAGACTTCCATCTCCCTGCTCAGCAAACAGAACCAGTAGGGGAAAAGAAACGACTCCTTCTCCAATGATTAGAAACTCCCAGCAAGTCAATGTGGCTCCCGAGCCCAGTCTCTATCTCATCAGGAAGAAACAGCGCGCAGGTTGAGGAGGAGGAGGGAGCCTTGTTGTTTGGAGATGAAAAAAGACAAATGCCTCGACTTTCACAGGATGGCATGTAGACTGTCGGATTCCTTGCCGGAGAATGTCAGCTGGGACTCTTCACACACAGGCGCCTTCGTTGAAGACAGTACCAAAACAACATGACAGCGGTGAAGATTAAATCCTGGTCGGAGGGCTGTTTTCATGTAAAGTGTTCCATTCTAGGCAGCGAGGCCTGATATTGCCATCACTTATCTCTCCATTGCTGTGTGTTATTCACTCTGTTCTGTTTGAGCTGGGTGGGCTGGGAGGCGAGCGCATTTGTTTGCCTCTTTCTATTACATCTCAGTGATAGCACTGAGGCCATTGAGGTAATGACATGGGTTTTACACTTAGGAAATCATTTTCATATCCTGCAGAAGCGAGCCGTAATGATAGCTTTTGATAACCGACAATCAAAGCTCCATCACCCTCCTAGAGTGCTCCTCTATGCAATCCTCTGGAGGAACAGAAACAGAGGGAGGGAGGGGGTTAAGAGAGAGAGATGGAGGGAGTCAATGTGTGGGTGGAGGTGATTGAAAGAAGAATGCTGTGACAGATGAGAGGAAGTGATGGAGATGCCAAGGTTTTTGTTAGGATCAACAACAAGCAACAAGTAAACTAAGGCCTTGGCAGCGACATGTGTACATGTTATAATTGATAGCACTTTAAAGCCACTGTACACGTCCACGACCTTTCGTGTTCCAATATTACCCTATACACCCATTACGTAGTCAGAGACAAATGTGCTCAGGACACACGCACAGGCACTTAGCCCATACCTTGGGGGTGTGGATAATCACAAGGATTTATTGAATGGTGGTGGTCGCTCCTCACTCTATCAAGTCCTTCTTTATAGACCTCGTGATAAATGGGAATGCCATGATGGCCGAGAATGAGGGGCGGAGGGGCCTATAACATGCAGGATCAAATTGAAACCACAGAATGAGCCCCATCGCTGGACTGAGCTGGGCTGCCACCTTGTCTGATGAACCCCCCGAAGCTGCAGAGGTGAGGATGAATGGGTGAATGAAAGCAGAAAGAGCTAAAGTGTGAGAGGAAAAGTAAGATACACTTTACCAACACAGGAGGATGATGCATGACACGATTTAAGACTGTCAAGTAATACTAAGTCAGGGCTTGTCTTTTTCATGATCGACCGTGCAGCCTATGCTGCACTACAGCTAACAACTGTGTGAGTACAGATATTCTGCACAGCTGCACACAGCTCACTACAAATACGCCCAGTAGCATTCCTGATAATCCATACCTGATAATCAGTAAATTTGTGAAGTAGTAATGGCTACTTAAGTCCATCATCAGTACACAGCACGTCATTGCTAAAGATTGTTCTAAAGGAAGCAAATAACATTTCTTCACTTTGCTTTAAATCCAAAACATCTTCCGTTGCAAGTCATATAATGTTTTCACATGCATGATCTAATAGGAAATTAAATAAATTTCAAGAGGATAAAATTGTTGGTGGGTCGATTTTTCTATCAGTCACCATTTAGAAGGATTAAAAGAACAAACCTAGCAAGTGTGTCTCCAGAGCAAAAGGTGAAGGGAAGCGAGTCCACCAAATGAATGAAAATGAATGGACAGCCAGTTGATGGGAAGAGCAGAGGCAGCGGAGGTGGAACTGGTTAAATCAATCTTTCGTTTCCACCGTTATGCTGTATAGTGATTGGGGTCAGAGTGACAGGCAGCAAGACCCCCCTCCTCCTGCACCTGTCTTTACACATACGTACACATGCCCACACAGACATATCTACTGTCAGAGCAGCTTTGCTTTGTTTTTTTTGTGCTGCTGGGGAAAATGCCTGTAGTTAGTGCTTACAAACAGGAAGAACACCTTTACAGAACCCTCATTTACACATGGGGACGAAATCTGTACAGGAACAGAGGGAGGTTACCAAGGTGATTCTTCAACTTCAACACTCCCCAGATGGCCCATGCGGCATCATCATTTGTCGCCAAAAACCTGCATGTGTCGCACTAAAATCAGGGTGTTGCCCAGAGTGTAAATCAAATTGAAGTGCTTGACTTTGTGAAATGGTTGCTAAGCCACCTACATAAGAGATCTATGAGACCTACACTAAGATCTAACTGTGCGTCTAGGTGCGAGAATACTGGGAATAAATGGCAGCCTTCCTGACATTCCTGTCCTCTAGTTGAGGAGGAGATGTACTGGAGTTAGAGTTATACAACCAGACTGAATGAGAGCTTCCCGGACGTCTAGAAAGGGGAATGGGACATCTATAATTCAGCAAAGGGATGGAGAAAATCTGTGACTAAAAATTACAGCAGATAGACCATGAATAATTAAACATGGAGAATAGAAACATTTAAAGACCTTGAGAAGCATTTCAGTTCAAATTTAAAAACAGCACACAAAAGGATCTTCCAAGCCTGACTAAACTACCGCTACTTATCATTCTCATGGGGCTTAAGAGCTGAGGATACAAACAACCTCACTGATAATTGTTTGTGAGGAGCTGAAGAGGCTGCTCCAGTAAGAAGAGACTAAGTTTATGTGAGTGTCACCAGAGTATCATTTGTGCACATCTGTTCTCAGACTCTCAATTCTTTCATGTTGGGGGAATAGAAAGATGGAATGATGGTGATGAGGGAAATAATAATAATGAAACAGCTATAAAAGCAGAGTCTCTCCCTCTTTCCTTTCCAACAGCGGTTATTTGAAGACATGTCCTTGAGAAGAACACAATTTGCCTTTCACAGAGCCAATATCATACAACACAATTCGCTATTCTACTTCCAACTGCCTGTGATAAAAAAGACATTTATTGTGGTTCTCCTATAACCCTGCTGCACACCACAAACTCAATCTACCCTGTTTTCTGACTGACAAAAGAACACAAATTCAATGGGCCTCAAAGCAAGGCTTCCCATTCACCTTGCAACAGACAATGTATAAATCCTATAGGTCACATGACTGCCAGCTTTTGTGAGTGACCAATGTTATCTAAGATGGCGAGGTGAAGTGGCTGTCTATTCTTTCCTCAAGGCAACAATAGCATTACTTAGACACATGAACCCTAGGAAACAATTTCCTTCCCTTTTCAACTCAGGTAGACAGATCTGCTCAGCCTCAGCCTTAGAGAGAAAGGCGAGCATCATAAAGACTTAGACCTCGCTGAGGCAATTTCCCCTCCACACATGCATGAACCTGAAAAAATAGCAGTTACAGCTGACAGGTCTTCAATCACCTTTTGTTAATAAATTTTAGGGCTTGGTTAGACAAAATTGGCAAGGTGAAATATAGTGGTTTAGGTGAGACTGGAAATAATGTAAGCTGATGGGGTTGATCTGTTTATCAGGCTAATAATAGCATCCAACACCTTTAAATGACACACTTTTAAGGAAACATGTTGTCCTTGGAGCATCCTTCATCTTGCTTGTTCTAACTCTTTTATTTTTTTCCTAGACAGTTTTATGTATACCAGGCTATGAACAAAAGCAAAAGATCCTCCCCAGCCTTATCTAGGTTCAGCTCATCCTTTTGCAGCTGCAAAGTTAGTTTCCACTGCTTCTCACAGAAAAGAATACTTGATACTATCTGCAGTCAAGGCTAAATGTCTTCATAATCCATGACAGTGAGAAAATACACTTGGTTACACAGGCAGTGAAAAGGACAAAATGTGCTCATTGTTGTATTAAATAAAGAGAATAATAAAAGGAAGACATGAAAGTTCAAAATTTGCAACCCACACTGCAACCTTTGTCTTCATATTGTGGGAGAAGTCAAATATCTAAATATTAAATTAATTTCAATTAGGGTTAGGATTAATGTTAGGGGTTGGGGGTAGAGTTAGGGGTGTGTGCGACGGGGGGCGCCAAACTGTTATCTCGCATAGGGCACGCAAATGGGTAGAACCAGCTCTGCGCAAGTTCTTCAGCGTTAAGAAGAACATGCAGACTGTGCTGAGCCTCAACTTAAGTCAGGTCATTAAATTTTCCTGTCTCAGTGCGAATGGTTGACAATGTACAAAAATGGAAAAAAGGGCCTTTTATACTGTAGATTGCACTTTTCAAAACCTCTTTTGACAGCTGAACAATGGCAGAAAAAATGAATGACATTAACTTACCTAAATCAGTCTTATTGCTGTTCATGACTTTGCACAGTTTAAAAGAAAAAAATGGTAAAAGAAAAAGTTAATGTTTCAGTAAATGGCATTAACAGATGTTAACTATACAGGGTCCATGTAACAGGAGAACTTTTTTCCTGGTGTTTGTGTGTGACACACAAACTCACATTGACTTTCTCACAGTACAGTATAAGACTGTACTGCTCACTCTTTTATGTTCTCGTTTATTCCATGCTGTTGTATGTATGTATTTTGTAGAGTGGCACTGTGTACAGTAAGAATGCTTAAAAAAATTCAGTCATGGTTTGTTGCATTTTATACATTTAGAGCAGATTTTCCTTATTATGCACCTTTTAAAATAATAAATTAGTTAAACGAATTTAACACAAATAAAATATAATTGATAAAAAAAAGAGTTTCTTGTCGACCATAAACTTTAAAATAGGACAGTTTGTTACCAAGTATTATGTTAGCAATGATGACACTGACACTGAAGTTGGAGAAACTTTGTGGATGTTAGCATTATCTAAATGGTTTTTAGTGCACTGGGGAGACTTCTCATGGTGTCCATGAGAAGTTTTAAATAAATATTGGCAATTAATTTGTCAATGTCATTGTGAGTGTCTTTTATTTATATAGCATTTTTTGTACACAATGATAATTCAAAGTGCTTCACATCCACATGAAAGTAATAACTAAAATTTACTTTCAAAATGTCAAATGTGAACTTTGCCTCTGTGGGCTTTACAAACCATTAACTCTAATTTGAATTTTTTGTAGGCCAGGGGTCTCCAAATTATAATTTTTTTCTCTCTAGCCTTCTTTAGAAATCATTTCCCACCACTGGGAATGATCTGCTAGACTGACTATCGTGTGTCCAATTCTGGGTTCTAGCATTTACATTCTTACTCAATGTCAAAGACAACTTCTGAACGGCATTAGCTTCTGATTTCACATTTGACAACTTAGCATACCGTCTAAAATGTGAGGAACATCAACATAATTTTCTCATAGATTTGCAATTATTTTTACAATGGGCAAGAGCTTGCTGAAACCTTGTTCTTAACATGCAATGTGGCAACATTCAGCTTGCTTTTTTCCTGCATTAGTGTCACAAAGACAAATTATTGTACTTTAAATATAAAGAAATTTCACAACTATTATGTTTTTACTATTATGTTATTTGCATCAAAACAGACCTGGTCTTTCACAAATTAACCAGGACGCTAAATGCAAATACCCAACCTTGGTGTGGGTGAACATAATTGCGCAGCTCCTCCCTTCTCTCCACTCTTATAAACGAGTGTTTAAGCGAGGGTTGATCCCTGATTAACGCTGATTCCCTTGTGTTTAATATCACTCAGTGCAACAGAATGGCAAAGTAAAAACAAACAGATGAGACTACTCCCACGTGGTACCGGAGCGCAGATGGAGACAACTTATAGATGGAGATGTGAAGTTGGCAGAGGCTGGAGTCTGAGCAGGTGTTTGGACCCAGCATGGACATCATGTACTGCCATTTTTAAAGCGCCTGAGAGCCAACAGGACAGCTAAGGCCATAGGGTGGAGATGCAGCACACGCTGTTCTTTTAGCATGGGAACTAGTATAAAATTATCTCTTCTGCATCAGGAAACAGTGTGGAAAAGTATGCCATGTACAGATCTCAAGCTGGCCTGCAGTGACTTCAAATGATTTCACATTCAAAAAAAGTGTCTGTAATTTTCTTAACCTAAAGCAGATTATGATGCGGAGACTGGAAAGCTCTGGCAAATACTTCACCACACAAATCTGAAGTACAACAGAGACTGCAGAGGAATAGTCATCCTATCTGCCTTCCTAGTGTGGGCTGAAAATTGGTTTCTCCATGTGAGTTGGTCTCTCAGTAATGTTGCTAAAATGTTGAGCACTCTGCTGAGGTCCTAGGGCACCACCTGATAATATAGTGTCTTCCTTCAAGTAGCACTTACCAAGCATGGAGGACTCTGAAGTGGTAAACAACTTCACACGGACACATATTTC
Organism: Ctenopoma multispine; assembly: GCA_034779795.1. NCBI lineage: Eukaryota > Metazoa > Chordata > Actinopteri > Anabantiformes > Anabantidae > Ctenopoma > Ctenopoma multispine. Next base: position 16,362,014 of record JAUYWH010000009.1, on the reverse strand, counting down.
ACACAGAAGAGGAGCACAGTTACCAAATGCTTTTCTCTTTTAGCTAAAAAATGTTTGGCAAATCACTTTGGCCAGTTGGAAAAGGGGAAAATAACAAATTGCAACAAGTTGTGAAATTTGATGTTGTCGGTTCATAAATAAGAGGCTGCAAAGGCAAAATGTTGTTGGAATCATTCTGCATTCTGCAAAACCTTGGAACCCACAAATACCCCCCTAAAGCAATCACAGAGCCTTGAATAAAATGTTCTTTTGATGTTCTCTAGGAAAGTAATGGAAGTGCTTCATGGAAAAGAAAACCTTTCAAGGGTACCCGTTTCTTCTTCCTGCTCCTGAATTGAATTGGTGGTGTCCTTGCATTATATATTCCCCATTTTACAGAAGATTGAATTAAAACATCCTTTGTCATCAGAAACATTGCTCAGTTTGTGAAGTGACCAAGGCATGGCTATGAATAATTATGAGACAGTGCTCTAAAGTGGCCACACATTTTCATTAGCACCTCCAGACAGCAGTGCAGGGAGACGGGGAGCAAGTCTCTAGGCCTGTCTGTATCAACATTGATGTATCACACAGCCCTGTGAGTCTTAACCGTTCAATTAGGAGCTCTGCTGAGGCCCAGCCTGTCAGCGGGAAAGACCAGCAGAGAGACGGACAAGATCAAGAGCTGCTTCCTCAAACACACTTCAGTAGCCGGGGCCATCAATCTCCCTGACTGTGACCGGTGGGGCGGCCAGGGGGCAGGACCCCTGCAGAAGCTGGGCCTGGTTCAGAAGGCTGCACAGGTAGGGCCATTCATCCCTATCAGCCAGACTAAAAATGAATAAGCTCATGACCTTCACAGTAGGGAGAGGGGTTACACCCTGGGCAGGGAGGGGAGAAAAATCTCATTTTCATCAGCATTTCTCTGGACACCACACAGCAATAGGCTGGGAAACTGCTGATGCTAGGTTTGTTTTGTTCCCCGAGTTGGCATCCTAGTACAGCATGGGAATTTAGCTGGTTAATGTTGTGAGAAGGGCAATTTGTACAATATCATCAAGCATTCACAAAGTGTTTATGTACATGTTTGAGTTTAAATGCCCACAGTACGGCAACAATATAATGATCCGAATTTAAAGTGCCACTTTGCTTCACACATGATATCAATCTGTGTTGCTTACAGATTAAGAAACTTGCAGGGCCTTGGAAATGAGAATTAAGCTGAATAAACAAGTAGTTATAAAGTTAACCATGTGTCAGGGCAGTTTTCAGTTCTACAGCATGTCTGGAGCTACTATAAATCATTAAAATTACTGTGACACACAGCTGTTCCAAACTGAAAAGGAAGTTTAAAAACTTTACTTAAATGTGTTATTTTCCCATTGCTTCACAGGTGTTAACGGTTTTTATGCTGCATTAAATGCTTAAAAGTACGAACGGCTCTAACTGTTAGAATACATTACTTAGAAAAGAGACAATTTATGTCCCTATGCCATAAATATTAATGAAGATCTATAGGTGGAAACAGTAAAAACACAGCAGCTTCATCTATTATATAAAAAATAATTAGCTAAATAAACTGTATGTGATATATGGGGTTGTTGTGGACTGCAGTTATTTGCTTCACATGCAATGCAGCTTTAGAGAAAACACAATGGAGCTTTATCCACAATGGGGCCCTGTTTTCTATTGACTGTGTGCAGGGGGTGATTAGTAAAAAAAGGAATATCTTTTCATGTTTTACTTGTCAAATGAGTGGTGCAAACTCAAATACAACAAGCCTAAGGCAAGCGTAATAAAAAAATGCCCAATTAATAGACAGTTTGAACTGTTTAGACCACTCTTCTTTATACGTTTCAGTATCTCACTTCTTACTTTTGTTCTCTGTCGTCTCAGTCACTGTGGCAGAACTCTGCAAAGTGAAAGTGAACCTTGCTTTTTTCAGTCGTTAGCTCTGTTAGCCAGATAATATCTTCATTTCTAGATGAGAGGTATCTAATGGTGCTACAAATCTCATTGTATCTCATTTACAACAAACTCATTCATTCGCTTTAAACAGGCATCAGATTTTCCATGAAGCGGAGTTCAGTTAGGTCTGTTACACACGTATCAGCTTGATGGCCTGTCACTGTTGACACCTAATGCACAGTTTTTATAGTTTTCCCTCGTGCAGGAGCTTACGGTTAAAACTTAAGATTTTTATAGCAGTTGTTTTTCTTTGTGCGGCGTTGTGGCACACTTCCACTTCACACCTGCCGGCTGGCTAGTGGAAAGGGTCCAGCTATTTCTGTGTGGAGTTTGCCTGTCGTCCCTGTGCCTGCGTGGGATTCCTCCATGTCCAGGTAGGTGTGAAAGCTTGTCTGTCTCCACGGCATGGCTAGAATCACATTACAGGACTCACAGCTCAATTCTGATTTTTGTTTTGTCAGATCGGACATTTCTGAAATGATTGTTCATTCTCATGTCTGTAAGGGACATATATAAATATATATTCAGCTCCGATGTGAGCGCTGTAGTGATCCTTAACTAAAATGATTGCAAAGTGCTTACAGTATTAACAACAACATCATTTGTGTGACAGTCAAATTGTGCAATTTCCTCAAAAACTGCTCAGTTATATGTTTTTTCTTCCAGGTTTGCTTTAACAGAAGCTTCTCCACAAATGTCCAACACATTTTTAACTTGCTCATCCCTCCGTCACTATTGTTTTTCTCCTTTATCCTTCCACTAAAAAATCTCTTGGAAATAATCTAATCTGAGTCATGTATGTGTTTGGGCTAATTCAGCATGTAAAGTGTCCAGGATGTAGTCTGCCTCTCATCCAGTGTCAGCTGCTGCTGGCTCTAGCGCCTCAACTTTTAGAAGAATATGCAATAAAGATAATGAAGAGATTTTTGTGTCTGTCAGACTCCATCATTACCCTCATGCTGAATGAAGGATGGATGGATGCCGTAACCCAACCTAATGACAATAATAGTAATAATAATAATAATAATAATAATGACATCCCTTTGAGGAGATTGTTGGTGGACAGCTGCCAGATAGAACCTGTCGGTGCTACTACCAAAACTACCAAATATGGCTCCTTTGTGCCACAGAGGCAGATACCACCTGCATATGTGTGTTAACTTAGTAAGCCAAGGCACATGGATATTGTACACTTTGAAATAACTGACATGTTGTTGTGTATTTGTTTCTAATAGAAGATTTCTCTGTAATCCTGACCTAATATTCTAATAATCTAATATTAATAAATTCTGTATAAACCTTGGAAAACAGTAGATGCTTTCCACACTAAGCTTTTAATTTGTTCACAAGTGTCGGTCCAACTTGTAAATAATTGACCCCTTGCTTTACATTTCTTATTTGAAACTAAATGGATGAAGGACATGGCGGATTATATCCAGTTCTACTAGATTCTGTATGTATTTATTAATAAAAACAACCACTTATATCCCGATTTACTGTATGTAACACTGTAAACTGTAAACAACATAGATCATAATTTCCCTAAAATTCTAGTGGTCTCCTGTAAAGAAATATTTATTTGGACTCACCTGCACATTTGGTTCTGGCCCTCAAAGGTGGTCCAGGGGCTCCGGTTCCTCCCTCCAGAGGTCTGGTCAGCAGAACACTGATCTCATACTCTGTGTCAGGGTCCAGGTGGCCAATCTTGTGAGTGGTCTTGTCTACAGGTTGCAAGTCGTACATAGTGCCTGACACTGTGCGGTACTCCACCTCCCGATCAATGATTGGCCCGTCTCCATTGATAGAGTTGGCATTCAGCTGGATCCAAAGATAGGTGGCACCAACAGCAGTCAGCTGGGGTGGTGCAATAGGCACTGGGGGCTCTAGAAGAAGGATAAGGTTTTTAATAGATGTTAGAAAAGTACGCTATTATAGCGAAATGGCAGAAAGTCTTCACAATACAGAAGATAATTAGGTATTTTCAATGTGTTTACATGGCAGTGACATTCTCACAAAAAACTATGGATAAAAGTACCAAACAAAAGAGGTGAGTAAAATCAATTTGTTCTTTTTAACCATCAACTACATCAAAATCCCCCTGAAGCACATGAAGAATTTTTTCATGTTTTCCCAGTAATCAAGGTACAGGTCTACGTAGTGCCACGTAACAATCAATAGTTCCAGTGAATGCAATATCTCATCATCGGTAGTACAATGACTGAGTAATCACACGCATTTTGAAAGTGACGGCAACTTCTTGCAGAGGTGTAAACGAAGTCACCCAGACCTCGGCAAAGGCTGTTCCCACAGAGCAATGTATTGATTTTAATCAGAGGACTTCTATGGAAAAAGCCTCTTGTAATTAGAACTACTGTCATTGTCATCTCTCTTGTCTGCATCACAACCTGCTTTAATCTTTCAACTCATGACTGTTGTGGAGTTTTGTAATTCTATTTAAAGCTAAAACTGTTGATGGGAATACATAAAACAGAACTCTAAAAAACGATAAGTGTTTTACCTTTACGAGAACAATGAATTTGGTTGCCATGTGTGGATACTGTCACAAGCAATTAAACACTCTTGACAGTGAATGTCTCACAAATATGACCATTATGAATGTTTTCTAACAAAAATAATAATACTTGCAAAGAAATTGTATTTGTATGAGATGATGAGGTTTTGTTTGTGTGTGACTGGCACTTGTTGTGAAGAATGCTAATTTCATCTTTTTAACTCAACCAAAGTACAGCTAAAGAGACAGTGGGGAAAATTTTTTTAAATGTATTGTTTGTAGAAATGTGTTCCAAAATGTATTGCTTCATTTGCCGTTAATCTAAATTATTATGATTCATACCTGTCACACTTAAAGGTGCATTATTAAATAAACTTCTGTTATTTAAAATAACAAGAAGTATTTAGCTTAAAAATGAGAACAATTTTGCTGGCTCTATTATGCAAAATATTTCATAAGGACATAGCTTTTCTTCTCCTAAAGGTACAGCATTACAATTGGAAATAAATAAAATGACATATTATAATGACCCTAACCCATTTGAAACTTCAGGGCATCTATTGGGATTTGTTTAAAACATATTCTCGAGTTTTCTTCTCCAACACAAGTTTGTATCTTTCAGACAAATCTGGTGTTCGGTAAAAACCTTGAGGATGACCTTTTTCTCTGTTGTGTCACCAATATTTGTCTAATCTTGCTTAAACCTTGTGCTGTTTCTGGTTTAATGAGGCTTCTTGAAATGTCAGACAAAGTTATTTTAACTGTGGTATATTCTCATGATTCCAATATTATATTACCTTGTAAGGAGACAATGCAGTTTAACATTTGAGGGGGCATTAGTGGAAACTTCTGTCAGCTATAAGAACATTTTTATACTTTTGTGTTTTCAAGTCACAAACATGCATATAAAACATCACGATAACTTTCTGAACATGCAAAGTCTCCATTCAGCATTTAAGTAACACAAAGATATGTCCGTATTTTATTAATTCCATGTTCCTTCTTGTTTCAGTTCCTGTATAATTACAGGGATCTCCACTATCTCAATTAGATGACTTTTCATGCTTCAAACCCTGTCTCCTGGTGCAACCAAAAAACTGCCACTGTCAACAAAGAGCTATGACCCACTGCTAGGGCACTGCTTAGGAATCTACCCTTGTCACATACTACAATAGTTACATGTCCCAGAGGCCAAGGTGAGTAACTCTAATGAGCACACATGTAACAGAATAATACCATTAGTCGCCTGGCTGCTTCTCGTAGAGTTGTCATGGAGAGGGAGAAGTCTCCAGACACACTAGGCGCAGGCAGAGGTGTCCTACAGAGAACTGGAGGCTCTTCCTCAGCAGATGGTTACCCCACAGTGACCTCCGTCACAGGTCCCTAAACTCCCACTAATCTAAGCTTCCAGCGTTGCTGTCAAACATCACCTAAAGCGAACCAGCTAATCCAGCAGGTCTTCCCCTAGATTTATACGCAATGCAGTCTGTATGCCGGAGTCAGACACATGAGAATAAGGTTATCCAGGATCTGGATTTAACCACAGACTGTTTTATGGTCTGCTGCTATGTCTTAAAAGAGATTTAACTAAGTTAAGTGACAATATGCTCAGATTAATTTAAACAAGAGAAAAAAAACAGACTTGTGCTGTGGTATTGTCCTTAACATCACAGTGGCATATCAAAAAATATTGCTATCGTAATCCTTTTTGACATTTGTAATTTTTTAAAACATCCGATGAGATATAAATGTATAAAAAGAGTTTCACTGTGTTGGTTTATGAGAACACAGAGCTCAGGTTTTCCTTAAGTTGTTTTGCTTCGTGCATGAGAAAAGCAGATGGCATGTGCAATTAAAATACCAGATGTAATTTATCCCATTGCATAATAAGTATGTATTAATTAAGGAACCAAATTAAAGGTAAAAACTTTGTAAAAGAACTTAATTAAAAGTGAAAAATCATAATGAACGCCATATTGGTTAGGTTGTTAATATATTTAAATTGCCTGTGCACCCATTCTATAACATCTTGTGTTGGTCAGGACCAAAATATGTCTAAGTTTGTAGCTGCTGACTCATTTGCATGTCCACAGAGTGAGAAATGTGGCAAGTTAAACCAGCTGATTTGATTTTGCAATATTTATTATTATTATTATTATTATTATTATTATAGTATTATTTGCTTTTATGCAGAATTAAGCACCTTGAATTGCTAGTGCGTATGAAAAGTGTTAACACTTAAGTTATCTTATACTGTAACAGTGTCAGACTACAGAATACAAATGTCCACAATACCAAGTGAGAGCTCTGCAGTCATCCAATCAATGTTTATTCTCATGCTTTTTATGCACAGCAGTGCATGTCTGCCACAGCTGCCATTAAATCCCATTTTTGCACCTAATAATACAGTACAGCTAAGCAGCATGAAGTATTATAGCAATAAGCATTTTGCTTAACTTTTAAAAGTTACTGCTTCACAAAAGCAACAGCAGCTTATGGTGATGAAATAATTCCTGTAGGTACAGTAATCCTCTGTTCAACAGCCGCAGCAGATGCACTGAAAACAACGGATTACTGGTGTGAAATACACTCAAGTGCTGAAACACTTCAGGATATTAACACCTAAATTCCAACTGTGTAAGTGAGGCAGCTTCACAGCACCGGGGTGCCTGGAAAGGCCTCTGGACCGAGCTGCGTGCTGGCTGGAGATGGGCGACAGTGTGGAGATGACAGGGGGAGCCATACGCGAGGGTCAGTGAGCAGCTGTTGTCATGATGTTGACCAGACAGGCAAACGGCCTGGCGACAGCTGTGTCCGCCTCTACCCCAGCACCTGCCTGCTTGCCAAAATGCAATCACACGAAGTGATACACACATGCACACACTGGCATGCGCATAGGCCCAAAACCACACGACTTACTAACAATGAACACAACTGCAATGATTTGTATTTTTAATCAAGTTATTCATTTCAAGACCTAAAAATGTCTTAAATGTTTTTTAGATATTCAGTTTACAGTGATTTAAGGAAAACAGCAAAGCCTTGTTTTTGCCAAGCTGGGACCAGCTATCTTTGGCTTTTACACCACTTAAATTACTAATCAGTTCTCAAAACTGTCATTTAATTCTCTTTCCGCTAATCAATTAATTGACAAATCATTTTATTACTAAAAAAGACACGCAACTGCAGACATACACACACAGCACACACTTTGCCATTCAGCACACAGAGAGCAATAATAAGAGCTGCCACTCCGCTCCGCTGTTAGATTAGTTAGACTTGACGGCTTATAACTCCTTCTTTCATTTGCCTGTTACATCCGCTGTGCCTCCTTTGTTAAGATGCAAGGGGTCCTCATTACGTTGTGTGCTCTTCTAATTGGACTGCTCTGAGTAAAGCATTGACCTACTCCTGATATGAAAAGGGGTGGCCACAGGAAAATGATGAGCTTGACTGGCTGGCCTTCGATTTTTTTTGGTGGCTATTCTCATTAGTGCTGACACTGCCACGCCTCGGCAGCCTTGAGTTGGTAGCATGGCCCAGAATAATACATTGGAGCGGAGCGGGTGCTTTGAGGGCTCCAGGTGATTCTAACCAGGCCAAGAAAAGAGCCAGCACTTGGACAGGGAGTAATTATCCCTCTTTCAGAACCACTGGCTGCACTATAGGAGAGCCCATCACAAGGGAGGCACAGGAAAGAGGCTGCACTGGGCCAATCCGTACGGCGCTAGGGAAATACATGCAGAGCACTTCCACATAGGCACATAAATCTGACTGAATCCTGGCATGAAAAGCAGAAATGATTATCTGGGATAATCAAGCATTCACTCTCCTCATGTTGAAGAAAAAGGCAGTGTATGGTAATGAGGTGTGGGGAGAGAGCCGTCGCGAAGCTGTGGCAGGCTCATAATCCACAGAATTGCTCCATGGTCACTCCTCCAAAAACGAGTCACGGGTGCAGCGAATACACATTTAAGGAGGATTTACAACTCAGGCACGTTGCTAGGAGGGTTAAGCACTTGTTTTATGACTGGTACGATAAGAGAAGATATCAGCTTTTTTATGTATGACACTTATAACCATGAAAACGCCTCTTTTCTTCCTCCAATGAGTTGGCTCATGGCAGAGTCATTGAGGTGTGAAATCTCTGCGGAATTTAAAGTGGGATGCATTACAAGATTCGATAAATGCCTAAATCTGGAAAATTACTGTATTTTAAATATTTATGACAAAGGCACTTTGCACTTAACCGGTTTGTCTAGTGTAAAAATATATCTAGTAACACACTGAAAGTAGCAATCCGCAAAAATATTGCTGTCTGGTAGGCATGGGTGTAAGTGCGAGCATATGAGAGTTATTGTGTTGCTGAATTTATGCACAAGTGTGGTTTTGAGTGCCTTCAGTGTGTCAGTAAATTTTCTTTGAGTACACCACTGAAACCCACTGATACACTTGGGCAGAGAGACTTTATCTCCCTCTTCACTCTGCTGTGTCTGGTCCCGGCCATTCTCGCATGATTGACAGACCTCGATCTGGACAGCCAGGATTAAACCTATCAATCACATAAAGCTTGGAGACAAAAAAAAAAAAAAAAGAAAGAAAGAAAAAAAAAATCGGAGCAGTAAATTCAATTGAGAGCACAGGGAGAAAATTGAGGTGAAGAAATATAGAAGGCCATTACCGGGCTATGGGGCTGTAGGAAAGTGAGGCCTTGCAGGATTTAGTTTCAGATGTCTCCATAAATTCATATCAAATGACTGCAGAAGTGATATATTAGAGAGGTTACTGTAAACCTGGTGCCTCTTGCCTTTGTGATCTTTTAGGTAGAATTTTGCTTGGTCAAGGACAGCCTTTACTGGGGAGGTATTAAGGCCCTCCGAATAACAAATCAACATAAAAAGCTAGTATTTTTAGTATCGCCTTAGAGGACATTTTCATCTATGAACATGCAGCATTTCCTGTTTATCTCCTGTTGACTTTGCTGTATGCATGGAGGTCATGAGAATGGAAAACATTCTTGTGTCTCTGTAGTGTTCATTCAGATACTGTAGGCTGTGTTTGTGTTCTTCCCCTGCTTTGGGACCAATACTCACGTTTTATGGTTAGCTCCCCATAATTGGACACTCCAACCCCTTTGTCCGAGTGGACGATGCAACGGTAACGGCCTGAGTCGCCCTTGGTTGTGTTCTCCACATCGAAAGTGCCTATGAAGCGACGGTTGTTCCAAGGTTTAGTGGCTTTCATCGGGGCCTCACGTCCACCTATGCCCTGTTTGGAAACAAGGCAAACACACAAGTGAACCTCCAAAATAGAAAGGTTTAATAACCAAAGTGGCCTGACCTTGTGTGTTTCAGGAACTCTGGTTGAGTGTTCTCTGTTCTCACACACATATTTGTTTGTGTCCTATCATTCCCATCGGTGGCTGATAGTAGGAATGTATTTATCACACAGGAATGCACGCACACACACAAACACGCAGTGGGCTCTCCCCAGCTGTCACCCCTCACAGCAGGCAGATGGGGGACATTTGTTCATTAGAAATATTTCTTCATTACTGTCATCGGGGGAGTTCACTTAATGTTTGTTTTCCAGCTCCTGTGCTAATGAGGACATGTTTGTTAAAATGATGGAGTACCTGGCAGAGGACCTTTACCCAGCGTCATGCTCCCACTGATCACATGTGTGACAGTGTGCTTAGCAGTAGAGCCGGCAGGGTTATGTCTGCCAGATGCACTACCTTCGCTGCTCAGAACAAGGTCAATTCAAGACTGCTGTGCAGCTCAGTTGTGCCAGATATAGTACAGAGTACCCACAGAGCCAGCATCTATATAGGTTAAGACCATACTGCAGTGATCTGAATCAACTGTAATGCACTGCTTCCCAGATGCAGAGGCCATTGGAAATCTGATGAGCAGGTGAAATCTAAAACAGAAGGGCATAGTAAAACAAAGTGTGACATTTTTAGCTTCAATTTGTCACACGGTGCTGGCCCAAAATGACCAACAAGTTCATTAAGATCAACAAAATGTGGGTGTATTCATTTCCATACACTGGTATGGAAATAGCTATATGCTGTACCAAAAAGTCTGACACTGGCCCCTACTCTTTATCTTACCACACTGTCACATAAATGAAAGAATTAGCATAAACTGTGTCATGAATTCACCTGAGTCCAAGGTTAGCTTGTTAAAACAGGTAACCGTAGACTGTTCACTTCTTCACTTCTACAAAACCATCTGTTTTTTATGTGTTATTTTATCATGTCACAAAAACTGTATTAGTGTGTTTGCCTCTAAGCATTTTTTTTTTACATTTAAGCCATAGTAATGTTAGATTCACCTTTAAGTTAAGAGGTAACAGAGCATCAAGCATCTCATGACATATAATTTCATAAACTTTGTAAACTGATTTAAATTTGTAGTGAAACTTAAGCACTACTTGACATCTCCTGATGTATAATTTAAACAGAGACCTGCAAACAAGTCAGCTCTGCACTCACCTGAAGCCAGAGGCGGAAGTTGTCCCTTTTGCGTCCATTGACGGTGCAGTGAAAAGATGCAGTCTGACCAGCATTGACCTCAACTCCTTTTATAGTGAGGAAGTGAGGTGTGTTCACTATGAAAAAAGGCAAATATTTATCAGGTGACAGCGAAAAAATTTAATATAGTACGAGTGCATGCTGAGATGTAGAGGTTCAACCTCCCTAAAATGGGTTTGTAGTTTATGAGGATTAATCACCAGAACAGGTGCACCAGGACGATGCTCATTGACAGTTTATGCTGCTGTGTCCTCATATGTAGCTGTTGCCCACTTACTAACTTGTGCCAAGATTTGTATGCAACATTAGAGAATTCGGAGTAGCCTTAAATGGATCCTGTTTTATTTCACCAGCCAATGCCCCTCAGCGCTGAAGGCCTGTATATTTTGTGAGGAACACACCTAAACACGCATAAATATTTAAAACAAGTCACCAGAGACTGATCTTGCACCCAAGAGAATCCCAATTTCTGATGTCTCTTAACTGCGTCCTTTTGTTGATTGAGGGGAATTTTCGAAAGCATTATTCTCTATTCCAAATGTGCTCATTATCAGTATGCTCACAGACTGGGGATAGTCTACAGAAAGTAACTTATGTAGAACATTTGTGATTAGCACCGCTATTCTACATAGGAAAATAGGGCAATTCAGTGGAGCGACCTTGATTCGAAACACAACCAAATCTCCGAAGACTTGGCAAAAGCTAATTCTATCACTTTCATCATCAAGACTTTCACTTCTACTTAATATTTTATAACCTCAACTTTGAACTACACCTCCTTTATGACTTTGTCCTGTCAATCTATGCAGTGCCAAAAAAGACAAATATGTTTTTCTCACCACCAATGTCTTCTTTAATAATTGAAGGAGAAGCAGACCACCCAGTGGCATAATCACACCTTTGTTCTGGATATTCCACACGGTTGTATAAATAGATAATGAACTGGCTGATGAGTCACTCTGATCACTTTGCTTATCACTCAAAGAAGCCCAGTTGCCTTTTAGAGGGTTATTGATCCACTCACATTTTTAAGCATTTAAACATAGATCACGTTGCAAGGCGTCTTTGATTTACTGAAATACATCTATATGCAACACCTACCACTATATAAATCCATTTTATTGATGTAACATTTGTAGGAATTCGGCTGCTTTCAAATGGTTACCAGGTCATTAGCACCTAACAATCAAAGCTTGATACTTTAGCTATGAGGGGTAGAAGAAAATATAAATCAGCTGATGAAAACCTATGTGGTATTGATTTAGACTTAGACATGTGGCATGTGAAAACCTCTTAATATAAACTGAACGAGTGCCATATGGACTAACATAACTCTCTGCACTCAAAAGCACAGACGTGAGGAATCCAGAACAGTTCTCATCCGTGTACTCTCACAACGGGATCGCATCCCAAAAGTCAGACAGAAAACGTTTTAATAACATCTACGCTAGTGATTACATGGCGATTAGCTCCACACTGCATTCTGAAGTGCCCACACTTATATTCAGCAAAGGCAGCAGAATTCTGAGCATCTGAGAGATGAGATGCCTTAGTGAATATCTTTAAGGGCGGTGAAAAACAGCAGAATTCGAGCACAGGCTACAGCAGCGTTCTGCACGGTGGTATTTGTTTTTCATCCCCTTTTTTCACTATTTCTCACATCTCTCAAAGGACAGATTTAACAGAGCCACTCCAACATTATATCCTGAGCACACTTCAGAATGTCAACTGTATGCTCGTAAATCTTCAGGGAGCTCGGAGGAGGAAGGTTTACACTTTGGATCGACTGTATCATACTCTTTGAAGGCCTTTTGTTTGACTGGGAGACTAACGATACAGGTATTTGTGGGGGGTGTCATGGAGATGACAATGACTTTTTGATGATATTCTTTTATAGTGAAGGTAAAAAGGACTTACTGCACTGGTGGCCTTGGACCACGACGTCTTTGATGGCCAGCAAGCCACGCTGCCCTGAGGTTACGGCTTCAAACACAATCTGAGGAGGAGAGACGAGACTCATAACACCATTGATAAATGGGCACATGTCTTCAAATGGCATTTGAGTGAGGCGGGCCCTGTGTACAGAGAAGTCCAGCTCCTGCTAATGTAATCTACTATAAGCCTAGCTGCAGCTGGTCACACAGCTGCAGGCCACTGACATTATTTCCACAATATGTCACAGTTGATAGGTGTTATGACATGCAAATGTTAAATTACGTTTGTGCCTTAAGATGATTAGCACACAGTCTGTGACATGCACATAATGTATGGTGGGCCAGACACCTAATATCAGGTCAAGTCAAGCTCCTTCCTAAAAATTTTAGTCCTCCAGGCATTTGATTTCAGTGATTCAACGGCATGTAAGTAAATAAAATATTGTTTGTGCAATACTGTCAAACTCTGGAAAGTGAAATATTTCCTCATTAACTAGTTTCAAACTTTATTTTACCAACTTGAGTAGCACCATAACAAGGTAAGAAATGTTTTATCTGCTAAAGACTTAAGTCCTGTTCTCTCGTTGGTTGCTAGGAAACATCTGTAGCACCGACGAATCAAAAAGAATTCACTATGTTAACATTGTTCCGCACTGAAGCACCACAGTCTGTAATACATTTCAGATAATGTTTCACGAGGATATATTCAACCTGCCAGCCAATCATTTGTAAATACAGGTATTCATTTATTTATACTGTAAAAGCAACATAAAGATGTGTTTTTTTCACATGTCGTATTATTGAATAATATTGAAGGGGAAAAGCTGATTATGCTCACTTAACCAACACAATTTGGCAATTTAGTCTAATAATTGCATCAGTGTACTGTATATTTTATACAAAATCTATTTAACATTTTTTATTTAACAGTTCATATACAAGCAAGTTAACATTACAACTGGCAGTTAAAACTGAGGGTGTAAATACTGAGTGTGATAAGGGTATATTAAGGGACGGTGGTTGCATTTCACAGTTGCTTTCGGTTTAGTGTTACGTGTTTGACAAATTAGCTGCTATCCCTGACAAGAAATCTGAAATCACGTACAACTGTGCTGTGTAGGACTAACATGATCCTATTTTAAGGAACAAGTTATCCTGCCAAACAAATGGTCTTCTGCTCTGACAGAGGGTGTGTCTCAGCAGAATGTCAGAGTTATGTACTCCATGGTCTGCAGTGTGATAAAAAGGGAAACAGAATGCCAGTCGCTTCCCAAACCCAGGGTGTGGTGCAGCGACCCATTACACCACACACTTCAGCTAGACATGTTTTGCATGCCATTATTCCCTAAATATAAGCACAGTTCTGCCAGTGAATAGTATATATATATGTATATTAATGGGTATGTTCCATACACAGTGTCACCCAGAATCTTATGCCCTGCTAGCTGTAGTTTGGCTACACACACTTACATCTCTGAGATTCCTTTTGTAGCCCAGGAATGTGGAGGCGGAGATAGTTACCATTGTCATCTGGGAGGCAGGATGCCTTCAGATAAGACGGTCTAATTATAAATTTCTTTTTTTGTCTCATGAAATATGAAAGTGAATGTCTTGGGTGCCAATTATGGCCTCATTACAGGCTAATTTAAAGGAAATTAAAAGGCCAACCACTCCATATATCGCCACCAGACAAATGAAATGGCCCCCACTCTCTAATTGAAATCCTTTGTTTGTGCAACAGACATCAGTCAGCCTGCCTAATGGCTGTGATATAATTGATTCCAACATCAATGATAGTGCAGTGCATAATTGGGCCTGACCCACAGAGTGAAAATGTTCACATGGGACAAAAGCTGTTGATGTCACAGCAAAGTTCACCATTCTCATTTGTCAGAGAGACACAGTGAACCCAACATTCAATGTCTACATCACTGCACTGGTTGTCCCTAAGGGACTTGGCTAAATACTGTATTAAAGCAGGATTGATTAGCTCTGCCATAGGCTCTACTGTATAGAAGTCAAGATAAATGAGGACATTCGTTTTTTTCATTGTCACTGGTGCATTATGATGATAAATAGTGGTTTTTCATCATACGCACAAAAGACATTTTGAACATTCTGCCTGAGACATTTATAAATTGTGTATCACATTTACTGAAAATTATAGAGTTTTGCACAATGCTTTGCAGTTTTGGAAATGCATGACAATCTAAATTAAAAGTTTTAGGGATGACCTGACAGAAGAGTAATTATCATAGGCTGAAAGGCTCACAATGACTCAAAGCCTTACCGGTAATTAAAAAATAATTTCCAAGTATCAGGTGGCTTCCCTTTGACAATTGCGTAGGTTACTATGCAATTAAAGATACCTATAATTAGTGTTGTTAATTAGTGACAATTTCAAGCATTGGTCTCTTCTTGACAGAGTGGTGCTCAGATCATTAGCACCATTGCATTTACCCATGTTGTCAGTTTGGCATTAGAACAACGACATACAGAGACAGACCTTCCGCTTGGGTTTGAAAGCTAATAGATACTGTGTGTCCCCAAACAGACTGGGAAGCACAATGCACCATTCGGGTCTGCGTGCTCGTCCTACGTGTACGAGATTTGCTAAAACATACCACAAACAGCATGTCACAATCACCTTCACTTAGAATTCATAAGCAACATGGATATTTATTATTTCATTTCAAAAGAGTCTGTGAGAGCGCTTAGGTTTGTTATCTGCATTTTTATTTCAACCACAAGAGTCTGCAAGTAGCATGAATCCAAACACAACGGACGTTCCTGTACGTCAGGCAGACATCTTTAATCTCGAGCCAGACTGAAAACATTCGATCAGACTGACTTTGCAGCATTATGTCTCACAAGAGTTACCATCCTGTCAACATCGAGCAGTGACTGTTAGTGGTAGCTGTAGCAAATTCTGTCCTTTTCAACTGTTGCCTTCCTCCTCTTCTGTCTTTCTTTTGTCCATGTGCCTCTCATTAAATGTCCTATCTTGCATTCAGGAGTGAGAAGCTCAGCAGTGTCCCTTGTTAAGCAAGTTATCAGGGTAGCTGTGATGAGCAGGCAGGAAGACTCCCCTCAACTCTGCTGTGGAGCGGCTCTGCCAGGCCATAATGAAATAATTCACCAAGGGGCTGTCTCCCATTGGGAGGTTAAGGGGTCTCTCTGCATCAATTAACATTTGGTGGACTCGTGGAACAAGACCGACGAAGACTAATAGCCAGGCAAGTGTGAAATCACCTTGCCTCGGCCAGCAGTCATGTGCATTGGTAAGTGAAAATTAGTTTTTAGGATTGGAAAAAGAACTGGCTCAGATGGAAGGGAGAGAGAACATATTACCATGGATACCACAGTAGCCCCAGAAATCAATAATCTTAGGTGTTTTGAATGGGCTATTGTGCAATTGTTTGGACCTTCTCAAATAAATAAATTTGCTCCACCCAGTGAACAGGCTTTAATGACTTTGGCTTAACTATAAAAGCTGCTTATAATGATCAACCTAGTTTTGTGATGAGACATTATGCAAAGGAGAGCTGGATTGAAACCATGCTTCCTCACCTGGTAGAAGTTGGGCCAGTAGGTGCTGACGGCCAGCTCTACCTGTGACCAGGAGCGAGTAGCTGGACCTGACACGTTCCAAACAGGCATCCCCATTGGACTGTTGTTTTCTTTGATGTAGACATTTAAGTGACCCGGGTGGCTGTTGTCTCTGCCTCCTATATAGTAGTGGAAGATAACGCAGTGGGTGTCATTCTCCTTCAGCTGGGGAGTCAGCAGTAAAGCCTTCTGACCTGCAAAGCGCCCTGACGTGTTCACCATCATGAACGCGGAACCTGCAACACATACGAGAATTTTATGTGATGAGCCGAGCACGTTTTATCCAAACAGTCCAAATAATACGAGGTGTTCTTCTATTCACAGTTAATCAAAGTAGTAAGCAAGTAAACTACAAAAAACATTGGAAATATTTTTTCAAAGGAGTTGACATGTTGAAATGCTGCATTTGACATCCATCCTGGCAGTGTTGCACTTTGCACTTGATCACTGATCTTTAACCTGAGCTTTAAATAACAACATTTCTCTAAACTCACTAATAGAGATTTTAAACTCAAGCGTGCAGTGTGCATAGCGTAGGTCCAAAATGTTAACACACTAATAAAGTAATGTATCTCGGCCCGTTGGGGGCGAGTGGATCAGGAGAAAGAAAAGAATAGCACACAACAAATGACAAGCAACAACAACAGGGCTGCACACTGAAAACATACAGCCCAGAGGCCAGGTGATGACTGCAGGAAGGTACAGAGAGAGGGAGACAGAGAGGATAAAGTACAACTACAAGAGAGAGAACACACAAATGTATTGACAAGCAATGGTGCCATAAAATGCAGTGGTGGCATAATATGGTCCTGAGGTTTAACTGTAACTAAATAAACGACATATTTTTATAAGAGTATGCAGAAAGCAGGTAAATGACTTAGCTGAGAGCTTCGCTATTAGCTCTGAGAATTGTAGCTTGTGCCCCTTAATGAGAAAATGCTCTTATCTTTTTGGATTGATAGAAACTTTCTAATCATTATCATTTATCAAAATACAGACAAAAAAAGACCCCAAAATACCGGATGCTGCAAAAGAGTGTTTCTCTCCTCAATGACGGAGAGAAAGAAAATGATGAAAAATCAATAAGTTAAAATCTATTTGCCAAGCAAGCCCCATTTATATTTTATCGCTTTGGTTCAATATTAAAGGTTAATCTAATTCTCTCCCCTCTTGCCAATAAAACACAAGTGAGAATTATTATATTGGCAAACTTTCAAGGAGATGCAGAACACATTCTATTTGTCATCATCCTATTTAGCTTGGCTTGGTAATGAGATGGCACAAATCGTAAAGGCATTTGAGACACAGCCAAAAAAGACTCAGTTTATGTTGAAATATATTTTGTTTGGAAGTGTGGTAATGATTGGAAAGCACATTTTGCTTAGAGGTGAGACAAACAACCTGTAAGCAAAAAAAGCTCTGCTCTCCTGCATGTGAGGCAGAGCTGAGCCACAGTGGATCTTTGTCATTAAATTTAACATCTGGTGATTCACTCAGATATGGTGTTAAAAAGGGCGAATAACGTCAACGAAATCAGCAGGCTTGCTGCCTGAGTGTGTCAGACAAACAGCCTCTCACGAAACCCTATTTGTTCCATCAATGACTCGAGCTTGCCCACTTGTCTTGTTGTGCTGCACTTGCAACGCTCACCAATTCCATCTGTCTCCAGCTTCAGATAACGAGTGGGGGTTCTGTCATGTTTAAACAATGAAACGGGAGGAGAGGGAGCAGAGGAGGAGGAGGAGCAGTGAGTTGTGATGACACAGAGTCAGCCTCCTCGGCTTTGTTTGTCAGGTATTAGCAAGTTGTTGTTTTAAAGGATCATAGCACAATTTTGGATCATAGAAGCATCATATCTCAGCAGGGGCTGTGTTTAACACATTTTTTGTGTTTACTAAAACACAAACCAGTGAAACTAGTGGTGGTCGTCATTCAAATGTCAACCACATGGACCACAAGTGGAATACAGAATCTGTGGACTGCTTTATTTGCTACCAAGTGCACTCTATATGAATAACCCACTAAGGCTAACGTTTGCCTCTCATCAAGTTTCACTGGTCGAGAAAAAACCCCTGATTTTATGCACGTGTGATGATCATTTGATACATTTACAACACACCCATCTGTGTGTAAAAATATCTGCTGTATAGTGGAATTAATGGAATGTACAATGAATGTATTTTAGAACTAGATACTAGACTCAAAGATGGCACACAGTTCCCTGTGAATGAAAGCTGCTTGTCTAGCGCATGAGCTGAAAAAGCGTCCACACTGTCCAGGCCACCGCACATGTGCACTAGTGTTTCGTCTGCTAGCCCTGCCTGCACATTCCTGCTCGTAAAACTCAACTTTCTTGCCTCTGGGATCATTTTAAATAACAGGAATAAAAAATTCCTAAAAAAACACTTTCCGAAGGTTTTTTGGGCCTTTTTTTTTGAATCACCATAAGCAGTCGCTGAAAAGCTCAGTAAAGCTGAGTGGCCGTGCTGTACCAAGCTCTTTTTATACCCATACTGAATGTATCACAATTCAATGCTCCACATTTTATAAATGCAAAAATTACTGTTGCACGACTCTATAGCTGACAGTGCTGACACAAAATGATGAGCAAGTGTCCGAAATTTCAATTTCCTGCTTCCTACCGGTTGCCTATTAAGTTAGGAAGTAGTGAATAAGTGAATAAGGGAGGTTCGGACACAGCCGTGGACTTGGTCAATAACTGGAACTTGCTCAGTTGTCATGGAGATATCTCAGTTTTCGTCACCTGACCTAAGTGTGGAACTAAGGACCGGTCTCCATGACAACTGAGCAGTTCCAACATCTCATACTTCGATCACATGATGACAACTGAGATATCATCACGACGACTGAGCAAACTCCATTCGCTGAGGAAAAGTGTGCGTCTGGGTATTAATGTAAAAAATGCATTTTAACTATTCATGATTGTGTTCCTGTGTTATAGATTTTCCTGCACAGCATGATCATTATTTTATGATTAACTATTTTGAACAGCATACTCAGAGCTTTTTTAATGTATTATTCACCTTCAGTTTGTCTCTGATTCAACTGACGAGGCTAATTATTTCTGAGGCTATACAGGAAGTTGTGCGAGGTACATGTAGAAGGGCAGGAGATGAGTTGACTTTGAGACACTTGTTTGTTCAACCTCAGTCAGGTGCCTCTGTATGAGGGCTCTGAGGTCTCTTTAATAAAATTCAGCCATCTGCTCAGGTGTCCAGAACATGTCTGTGGTTTCCCTTTGGGGCATCAGCAACCCTTGGTGTGATGCGAACCAGCACTAATAATCAGTTGATGAATTGTTCAGTTGTAGCTCATGTTACAAAGACAAAGATGCTGGCACCTGCTTTCCTCTATGATGAAAACAGGGTGTTTACGAAACGACAATCTTTCAAGCTGCTGTACAGTTTTTTTCCACGATGTTAATGAAATAGTAATAACACTAGAGGTGCCATTTGTAATTCACTTCTAAAGCTTAATGCAACCACTTAGTATTTAAGTGAAATTACTTGATAGACACATGTAAATATTAGAAAATGAGTTCCTCACTGTCAGGCTGCAGAATTGTAACACGGAGGCTGTGAAATTGCTGTCACCAAATTTGAGGCCTACAAATCGCCTTGATTTGCGCCACTGAACCCAAAACAAAAAAAGGAGGGGAAAAAAAGTCTTTCTTTCCTCATTACTGACCACATGTTCCGCCTCCTCGTGCTACTGTTGTCACTATCTAAACAGAAGTGACGAGGATGACAGGAGAATGCTGATTGTCATTCAGTTTCTATGCTCTTGGTGCCTAATGACCACATACTCTGCAGGTCCTGCTGCACCATGACAAGCTAATTAGCCAGCGAGACTAAAAGCAAATTATAATGACACTGTGTTAGTGCTGTGCTAATGTGCTAGTGATGCACAAGGGTGTTTTCGCTGTCTCTCTTCCTCCTTCTCTAGCTTTTGTGCCTTAACAATGGCATGTTCAAGACCAATTAAAAATAGAGAGCTCTCAGCAAACTCAAGACCCATCTCTGCAACTTTGTAAAGGCCAGGGCTCTGCTATTGTTTAAGGTATTCAGAGGAACAGATTTATTATTATTCCAATGTAGGCCATCTTCACCTTCTATTACAATGATGGCTGAACATGGAGAACATGGGGGCTGTTGAAAATTAATTAGTAAAAAGATGAAGTGTTCCCGCTGTGGATGCAACATACATTCATATTGCTGTTCTTTGGAAATGAATGGCGGACCACTGAAATAAAAACCTGTGAATTTCATTATACTGGGATATTTTAGACATTAACAAGGACACTATGCGTGAATAGGGGCTGCTGCAGCACAAAAAAACATTAACAACACATTGATTATCAGACAATTTGTTGGTAGAGGCCAAACAGGAGGTGCCATAACAATGGTTCCTATTTAGTTGTGGCCGCAGATATTTCTTAGATCAATTTGGATGAATCGTGGTCTCTCATTGTGGTTTTACACATTGAAGTCCATTTACATGTCTTGGGAAACACTAATGCATAATGTACATAAAGTCAAAACTAAGAGGACGTGTCATAAACAAATCCAAACCATTACGGGTCTGTAGCTTTGCAGGAAGAATATTCAATCTCACAAGTACTTTATACAATAGTAGGTCAAGTCATTTCCAGCAAGTACAAACCCACAATTCCCACATGTTCAGGTTCAGCTGGACAATAAGTAATCCAAAACACCCATAGAGGTTTAATGGTATTATGAGGCATACAGAGAGAAGTGTGGACATACTCTGGGGGAAGGCTTCCATCAGGTTAATCCTTGCTACTGTCAGCTCAGTCACACTGGCAGAGCAGTTGGGAGTTGTTCACAGCTTGTGTCAGTCCATATGGGAAGAAAACTCCCTCGGCTAAGATGCAGTATGAAACTGGTGGCTTACTGGTCATCGCTAACATTGCTAAGATGCTACTTGAACTACTCCAATGTAGAGGTTTTCTAATACCTAATCATATAACACAACAACTTTATGGTGACCAGCAGAACCCTCGTATTTCAGTTTTTATACACCCCAAGCTCACTTTCCCGTATGCAACTTCTTTATAACATTATCCAGAGGAAACTGGATGATGACCATAATCCTGTGAAAAACTGACAAAGTCATATACAGTGTGAATTTCAGTTTTCGTGAAAACAATCAAACTCAATTTAGAAATAACAGCTTTTTCAGCAGTACAACAGTGTGACAAGACCACATCATAATTCTCTCGCTCTCTGTAATACAGCTTTTTTTACAATCACTGTGGAAAGCAGGATTTGATTCTGGGCTGGCAGATAGCTAGACAGAGACCTGAGGCATACATCGGATGAATCCTAGTCACCCTTTTTTATGCTGAATCTAAAGACACTACTATAGTATACTAATAATAACTGATAGTTTATTAATCCCTTAGGTGTAATTCTTAGGGACAAGGTGCCCCCTTTGAGGCGCCAAGGGTTTGGGGTTCAGTGTCTTGTACACAGGAATCAACTGTGCCACAGACACCTCCAACAGTAGATTGGATTATAATCTATTTAATAAGAAATTTTGCTCTTATGAACACCAAAATAAACACAGCTGGGTGGGGTTACATGTAGACGCCTGTTAAAACATTTGTCGAGCAGAATATGATCTAGCAAAATATCGTAAGTGGCTATATTTGTACATCTTTTTTCCCTCAGCTCATTTTCTTTAAAAGATAGGAAAGTCTGCTTAACGGGAACACAGTCTGATACAATTTAGTTCATACAAATAGGGTGCCGTCTAATCTTAATCACCACAGTCTATAGGTTGAAGGTATTTAGATTAATTATGAGTTGAGTGATGGTCTGAGCAGAAGATATAATTTGCAATAATGACTAGCACTCATTATTTCTCCTCCATTCAGGTCCTGAACTCTGAAAATCATTATGTGGGGAAATGAGAATGAAGGGGCACTCTTTAAACCCAAACCCTCCAGGTCTCATTTGCTAATAAAATTCACAGAGGTCACTACCGCAGAAAAGCTCGGCGGCTGCCTCGAAAATGTCAATGAAGACAGGGCTATTCTCACTGTCTGCCACCAATCAAAAATGCTCTCGCTGTGAGGGTTAGGCTGTTAATGCGAACATCCGTGGCCTCCACTCAATTTTCCAGAACTTTCCCCGTGTCCTTTGAAACATGAAAGGCGACTGATAAAATAACACTGAATAAGTTTAGGCTCTCCATACGAAGGACCTGGCAGGTTTCTTTGACGGTGTCAAACAGAGTCTCCCAAAACCATCTATCATGCGCAACACATTTCAGCCCTGTCATTTTAGTCAGGTGGAACAACTGACCCTTATTATGTTCCCTGGCAGCATCCATTGTTGCACCATGTCAATCAAAAGCAGTTCTTAATGGCTTAATATGTCTTCTTAATATGCAGTGCACACTATTGGTGCTCCACTGCAATAAATGGGTCATATAATGGCCAATTTTCCATTACACAACTAATATTGTTCATGTGAGTCACCTAGCTGCATCATTAGGCTTAAATGTACGCACCATACACAATCATTTTAAAATATACAATATGCAAATTTGTAATGGGTGCAATCCTGTTTACTCAGACCATGGTACACTACTTAACCCCACAAACAGTCCAAATTGAAAATGCGAGTCCGTCACCCACAGGAATTAATTCACAAATTGGTCAGACGTCATAATTTGCTGTTCTGTTTCATCCCCTAATCATATAATGGAGTTTCTCCTTAACCTTACCACCTTGCCAACACCGTTCAAGGTGTGATTTTCACACACAAAGTTGTGAATGGCTCAAAAGCAATTAGCTTATTTTCACAACACGCTGCCACTCCCTACCCAACAGCAAATCCCATCTTTTGCTGATGTGATTCAAATGCTGATTAAATTTCTGGCGTCCTTCAGTGAGCGGGTGTTCACTCTTCTCCAATTTTAAGAGGCTGGACTTTTCTTTCTTTTCAACAGCACATACAGTGCCATAAACAACATTGGTTGTCCAGGTAAAGCACAGGGGCTTTGTCAATTCATTAACTCCTAAAAATGGTAACGGGTGAACAGTTTGTCCTTTAAAATGATCTACCTTACCTGTATGCAGCAGCCACGCTCTAAGAAAGGCACCCTTCTAGTTTTTAGAGTGAGCTGAATTTGCATGCAACACATTATGAACCTGGCAAGAAAGAACAGAAGGAAGATCACCATCACCCTATGAAGAACTTAATTCTGCCAATCCTTCGCTATTGTCTGTGTGTCATTATCGACCAAGGGCACGCTATCAAAACAAAGACCCTCTGCAACAGTGAGACAAAAACGTTCAATTTCTCTCTTGCAACATATTTAGAGCAGACATTAAGAATAAAACAATAAGTCATTTAGCCCGAGCTGCATTTTCTATTGTGCCTAGCATAATACAAAAACCCTAATTAATCTTAGAGGACCTTCTATCTCCTCCTCCTATTCCCACTATTCCCCAGAACTAGTCTCATGGGAGAGCCAGGGAGCAGCATCCTACTGTTGGAAACGTCCATGACACCATCAGAGAAGAGGCAGTGTCTGCACCAGCTGGGGCTCACTAAAAACAGCTTCCTTCTTATAGCATCTGGACACCCCCCACAGCGTCACACTGCAAACTTCCTCACCAACTCAGCTTCATCCATTCTTTCTGAGACTACTGCACTACACTGAGGAAACTATAATGACAGAGAGTAGGGTGGAAACTAGATAAATCAGTTTTAAAGATATGATACAAATGTATTTGACTTGTGTGGTAATTTTCTCATCAAATAATATGCATCAAAGCCAAATGCTTGATACTGACAGAAGTGAGTCCAGGCCTGTTCTCCAAGGCTGAATGAGTGTTCTCTTGGCTGAGTTGGTTTTATCATCATTGTCCAAGACAGATGAAGCTTGTTGATAATAACAGGACTGACAGTGACAGTTCTGCCGGCAGTTTCTCCAATTGACTTGGGAGAGGGAACACACTGGGGAGTGCCCAAGTAGACATGCAGGGACTCAGAACTGCGCTGAGCCACCCTCAAGGAGCCAAAGCATGCAATCAGAGCTGCGCAGAGGGATAAACAAGGCTACACTCCGTCCAGACATAGCAATTAGGTAGGGAGCAGATCGTGGTAAACAACCATGAGTTGCAGGCACTGCTTGTCTCTTCTTCATGTGACCAGAGGGCTTGTTTTGCTTGTTGCATTTCATTTTGCTTTTCCGTTTTGGTACTCTTTTATTTACATGTTGGGATGGAATCAGGCCAGTTTGGTCTTTAGTTGCAATATGCGCTTTGAGGATGAAGGAGAGTCCTCAGTGGGCTGACATCAAACTATTCTCAAGGCTTCTAATGAGTGCTTTCTCTACACTTACCCCACTGATACAGCACCTTAATTCAGGATGTCTCCTATTGATTTCACAAGCCTTCGACACATGTTTTTGCACACAGATAGCAGACAGTGTGCAGCTTTCAGGTCTATCATGAATGTTTTTAACTTCTAAGAAAAGAAAGAAATGATGTTATTGCATAATAAACTTGGCATTTTTTGTAAAATAAACTGTCTAGTTTAGCATTTAAAATGTAATAATATATAAATCCTATCAACTATCATAGTTACTCAATCTACAGTAATTACCAAATATTAGCTTTAGACCGACAGGTCTTTCTGTCTGTTCAAGCCAGTTACGATGGGTATGATGGGTTGGGAACGATTGTGGCTATGCCAATAAACTATGGTTGAGGTATGGTTAGGGTTAAACAAACAAACAAACAAACCTACCCTAGCCCTAACAGATGGCTGAGGTTAGGAAAAGACTGGGGTTGTGGTTAATCAAAGAACAAAAAACGTTAACTGTAGGCCTGTGCCAGAAGCAATCTCTGTATGTTGCACACTGATCTGTCATCCCAACTTCCATACATTAACTTTCCACTTTTCTACATAAAGGTAGATATGTACATCTGTCCAGCATTCACATAAAAAAATTGGTATCAGATTCCAATATGGATGTAATTTAAGCATAATGTTTTCTTACTTACATAATTTGTTTAAACCTCTAGAAAGTTTTCTGGTTTGCTGTAAACAGCATAGACTGTAAGTCATGCAGTCATACTGACATTAAGAACAGCCCTGCTGTACGGATGGACGGATACTGTCAACAACCAATTTCAAAGATGTGTTAGGTAGTAACACCTTCTTTTCTGAGCCTACTTCTATTCCATTTCCATCCCAGGAGACCAGGTAGGATAACAGTCTGTTCTGTGAGTATGATAAGGTCATTTTGTGAAGAATCATGAGTGCAGGCTGAGAGTGAGACAGCAATCAGGGGTGAGATAGCTTTTACACCAGTGTGGCTTTCATGCATTTTTACCCATAAGCCTCCTCTCCAGTAGCCCTAAAACAATTTCATCCATTGAGTACACTACATCACATCCCTTTCAATTGGGGTCAGAGAGGAGAGATCACAATTTTATGCGGAAGATTGAGTGCAACCTGTTAATTACGTACAATTCATGATGCACAGGTAGAAAACAAGCTTATCTGAAGTGTACTCAGGCTAGGAAGCACAATCAGGGACACTTCTTAACCAGACATGGGATTTTAATCAGATATGTTAAATTTAGACCATGCGCTAGGTGTTAATTTGTAGGTCAAGGCTTTTCCAGATGTAAAAACGCTGTAACCTTTGTCCACCCTCTATTTGTCTCAGCAATAATAAATTGCGATGGAAAAAGTAGACACCTTACCCCCCTCATGGAAAGTAATTTCTCCGGGGCGGTTCAACACATATCAGCCTGATGTACATACAAACAGGTCTGGGCACCGGCTGCCATAAATTAGTGAGGGCCTGCTAATTAATTCCCCCTCTGTCATTGGGGGGGCCCAGTGCAATCTATCTGTGATGCAGCCTTTGTGAGATTAGGCATCAGATAGGGGAGGAAAACAATATCCATTAGTTTGCAACGCTACCTTTGTTATAAAACGAAGAAAAAATTCATTCCATTAGTCTTTAGTCCTTAGGTACCTTCTGCTCAGTGGTGGTGATATCTCTGCATTTCAAATCTAATGAAAAGCGATCAATGGAACATTAAAGAGACAAATTGTGTGCGACAGACACAAAATGCATTTTAATGAATTTCAATATGTGGCTGATGGAAAGACTGCTTTAATTAAAATGAATCTGAGTATTTTGATATCAAATGTCGCTTTTGTCTCAGTTTGCGTGACTGTCACAAAATCCTGTGTAGCTGATACTCATGTGGAAAGAATTTGCATCAATAACGACAAGAAGGTAGTTTTGGAACGAGTATCGAGTTTAGAAATATTGTTTTCTCTTAACAAATTCTTCCTTAAACTGCAGTGCATGATCATATAAGATGTAATCAATTTTTATTAATCTATAACACCAAAGTAGCTTACGTGGAGCTACTACTACTACTACTGTATATTCAAGTTACAGTCAGACGTGCAGCCTAATCAGAAAAATGAGCAATGCAAACACCTAAATCATCAGACTAAACTGGTTATTTAGAGATAAATTTCATTCGGTGCAGTAAGCATAACAGATACAAATTTGTCATGTACAGTGAAGGCTCCTCCAAATTTCAAATTAGTTAATTGCTCTGCCCACTTGAGTGAAGCAATATTTGCTGTTTTCAGGGATGAAGTTAATTCATGAAAGATATCATAGGCAGCTAATGTATCTTTTATGGAGAAATATTAATTTGATCTAAAATTAATTAGCTCATGTATGAGGTTAGAAATTTTGAAGAATGTTATTCCGCTTAATTGGAAAATAATATTTCTCAATATAAAAAAAAAATATTTGCACAATGTAGAAAGTCACCTCCTACAGAAAAGAGTGTCAAACGTACAGACTGTTGCTTTTCCTCTCACTGAGCCAGCGTCCCCGTCCTTACCTGAGGGTATCCACGGATCTGATGAAGGTTTCTCTCTCGTATTGGCCTGCTCCCAGTCAAGGTCATCGTCTCTGCCTTGACTGTACCCACATGCTGCCAGCGGTTTCTCAAAGTTACAATCGCCTGTGACAAAAAAAAGGAAAATTTATATGGTTATACAGTTTTTCCATTAACTGCCTCCTCAAATGAATGAATATATAAATTAAATTCTTCTCTTTTTTTCCCCAGTGGTATTCATAATGCAATATGCCAGACAATGAGATGCATTTAAGTGAGACAGAGTGAAGGATTACTGTAGTAGGCGAGGCACAACATACATTACCATCATTAGCAACACGGCAGTCCAATTTCACAATGACAAGTATGAAGTGTCCAAACTCCATCATCGTTAAGCATTATGTTCCCAAACTGCACCACCATCAGGGATAAATTGATTTATTTTCCTCGCCGGCCACAGAACTTTGCTGTTCATGCGCCCTTACTCCACAGAGCCACTCTAATCCTTTTTACAAGCTGCTTGCAAAATGACAGCAAGCAACCATTAGGGCCAGGCTTCAACCAGGCTTGGCGTGTGATCGATTAATACAAATACCGCTTTATTCCTCACACCTTAAAGGCCACACAGAGAATGAGTGAGAGTTGAGCTTTTTTTTTTTTTTTCGCCCAAAGTGCTTTTCAATTCACTCATAAATCTATGAGAAAGGCATGTCAGAACAATATGTGGCTGAAAAGGAGTTCATACTGAGTAAAAGAAATGTGAAATGTAAATGGCTTTTAGGAGGTTGTTGTCAGAAACGGCAGATGACACAATGACACCATACGTGATTATGTACGCTGGTTCTCTGTTGATAACAGATGTACAGTGTATTATCCTGCTCTTTGCCAGAAATGAATCCAATTTGCAAATCTGAAAATACTTGCTTGCACATTGCTAATAAGTTTCTAAACACAGATGACATACAAATTTTATTGCCTCCGGGAATGTCCTTTGAGCCAAAATCTATGCCAGGCCAAAACCAATATCTCATCTCTTACAAGCTCCCTCTGACATTCTGCTGCATAAAGGCTACTAGTCGGGCTTTTTGTTTTCCCATTTATCTCTCTGGTGGCATTTACAGTACACGTGCAAATGAGTAGCCAAAAGAGAAGAACACATGATAATTAATATCCAGCTCCATAGGGCAACTGCTAATGATGTATTTGCTGCTTTGTCTGCTTTCTGAGGGGTTGGATGCAGAAAATGAAGTGGCTCACAGGTAAAACAGGTTGAGGAACTGTAAAGAGATACTGTTTACACCAGTCATCTACACGCTCCACATACGTTAAATGGTGGCACACTAACCAGTTAACCAGATCCATCACACAAAAGCCATCACTGTAATATTGCTCTAGAAAAACATTTGAAGTCAGTTAGAAAACCATGTGTCTTTGTCATAGCAGAAAATCTACGCGGTGTGAGCTGTGAATTTGTGTTTGCTGTTAAAAAATGTTATAAAATCAATAGATTAAAACATTTCCAGTCTATAATTTTTACATAATGCAAGTTGTATAGTATTTAAAATAGCTGGTATTTTAACTTTTAAAAAAGTTTTTTTTTACTATTATGTCCAATAATTCCTCTTATTTTCAGTTGTTTGCAAGGGTGGGAGGTACCTAAATACTGTAATTATGCAAGTATCTAAAAAATATATTAAATACTTGTTTAATTTTGTTTAGGGTAAATGTATACTTCTAATCTACTACAGTTCAAATATTAATGTTTTACTTTTTACTGCACCACTATGTGACTTTCATTTCATAATTTTTCTACACAGTGGTAATGCTACTAACCCAGTTTTGAAAGGTACAGTGTAAATCTATATCTTTTATTTTCATTATGATATTAAGAGCCACAGGTGTGGAATATTTACTTGTTTACATCTGCAAATGTAAAAAAAAAAAAAAAAAAAGTCATATGCAGTATGGTGTTTGGCAAAGCTGACACGCTTAGTGATAATCAGTTGATTGCAGTATAATTGATTAAACTGTTAAATCAAAAGACAACGGCACCTATTAAACAACTGTATAGTTATAGTAGACATAGTAGACAAATTAGTTTTATTTCACAGCTATTATGCTAAGCACATTAGCATCCCTTAACAGCTGTTAACTACTTTTGTATAATAGAGTGCAAGTTAGTTCATCCTAGTCCATCCAGGAAGCAGTAAGACAATGAATCCTACTGTATAGCAGGACAGTACAATACCCGAACAACCTGTAGTGTTAACTGTTAAATAAACGTAAGGTGAAAAAGACCATCCCACCATTAAATATATCTTGCAACCAAAAAAAACAAAAAAAAAACAGCCCACTGGTAGTTTAGTGGCCACCAATTGGGAGCAGCGGTTGTCCACCTCCCTGTAGTGGCGTATGAAGGCCGTGCTGAAAAAACAAGCATGTACTTCACGCTCAGTCATCTTCCTCTCTAAATAAATAAACACGTCTGTGCTACCAAAATGTAACTTGGAGAACATTAACATGAGTCTTTGGCTGCAGAGTCACAGGGACTGGCTCCGTTCCATCAATATTTTGACTCAATAGTTCCAAGATCCTTGCACCCTGTGCCGCCCACCTCCCTCTCACAGCATGGTGCAGCTCATACAAAGCCAAAGAGGTGGCTTTTATTGGTGTTTGATATTCAAATCGATGGCATTGGCGAGCGGTGAAATGTATTCCGAGTCAGTGGGTGATGGGAGTGGAAGGCAAATTTGGAACTTTGAAGAGGAAAAAGCTATCAAAAAGAATATGCATAAAGCAGAGCCTATTTCTTGTTTAATTTTCAGACATTTAATTTTTTTAAATGTCAAATCTGTGCTTAATAATAAATCAGGAAAATGAGAGGGGTGAGGTCTCAGTTTGAAACTTCATCCCCTTCAAAGGCATCATTAACAGCTCCGTTCCATTAACGATTCTCTTGTTGCTCAGTTAATTTGAATACAAAAGACATTAAGAAAAAAACACTTCAGTTTCTATTTCATACATTTTCTGATGGAAGCCGTAGCAGATTAACAAAAAATAATACAGCTTAGATCACGAATTTGCTGTTGCACTAGTCACCGAAACATCAGTCCACTTCTTTACGTCAGGACCAAGACTGACCCAAAGAATTAGCATTATTTAAAAGTCGATACAATGACAATTAAAACTTTTAGCAAGGTAATTACAATACTAAATGTGAATGTATTGTGTTACTACACTAAATTACATTGCATAGTCTCTTGGTTTTCCTTTATTAGAAAGCGGGAGGTGGGAAAACCCATACAGCTTTCTCATTGACAATATTGAAATACCTTCCACATTCATTGCTCTAGCAACCATTAAAACAGGGTAACAGGGTGTCAACAAGCAGTACATCAATATGCATTGCGTTGACTGTTACACAAAGTTCTCCATATCAGTGTTCAGTATTGAGAAATACTCCAACAGTGCCTGTTATTGATCTGTTACAGAACTGTTCTGTCCTGAGGTCAACACTCAAACATCTTGTTATACAGGAATCTCACGCTGCGGTGTGACTTCACCGCTGCGAGTGCTGCGAATCAAAAAACGAAATGTATCGCCAGTCACATGTTGCATGCCATCATTACAAATGGCTGCTTCTGAGTTGAGAGGTTGTACGCATGCATGCAGATGAACACATCAATCAATAGCATCATAACAGTCCTTCTCTCAGTGGGAGGTTTATATCGCTGCCAGTGTGTGGCACACAGCCCCATATAATCAGTCCCGACAGCTGCTGAAATAGATATTCCAACGAGAGGCTGCCAACTCTCTGAAGGAGATTTAACTTTCAATAAAAGCTAGTATGAGGTGTGGGTAGTCTGGGAGTACAGATGAATGTGCTCCACCCTGTCAACATTCCCCTTTTCAAGAGACGCAGGCAGCTTGAGGCTAAAAAGGTGGCCCCAGATATGTCATGAAACAATTTATTCCTGAGTGAGAACACACAATAGTCTTTATATTCTCACGCAGAGTGCATTTCAAAGAAATCTATCCATCTTTTCCTGGACCGAGCCAGAGGCCAGAATCAATATCTCAACCCCTCAATGCTGGAGCCAATTTCTCCTAAAGATTTTCAAGTCTGACTTAAAAGGCCTTTTGTTATTGCACCTGTAACAAAAGTAAACTTTCCGCATTAAAAGCTGTGTGTGTGTATGTGTGTGTGAAAGTTTGTTGCTGTACAGAAGTGCTATGCACGCCATGCTCTCTCAGAATGCTAGTGAATGACTCTGGAAAGGACTTTGAAGGGGGGAACGGAGTGTTGAAAAAGCAATCTGAATCTGTGGCATTCAATGAAAAATAAGGTTGTTTTTGAACATTTTTAAAATGCAGCACCTTGGTGAGGTTATAATTGACTTTGTGTTGTTTTGACGCTTTTTTTGTTTGTTTGCAAGGTTACATTTTTGAAACTCTTTTATTGATTCTTTCTTTTACTGGTAGAATGCTCTCCTAATTTTACTTTTTTAATTGAATAGGTGTAGAATAAGAATACATGGCTATATTTTTTAGCATCAAATACAAGAATGCTGGTCTGACAGTTTCTGGTCCTTGACTTTGTGAATATCTTCACATCATGTTTTAAATAAATAGTTTGGGAAATACAATTATTTAGTTTTTTTGCTATAAGCCTGATGAGAAGATTGATACCACTCTGACAAAATCCTGTTCAATGTAAGTCTGCAGACAGTCTGACAGTAAGAAAATCGTCAACTTTCAGACACTACACCTTGTTTGTTCAGTCTCAACAAAAACTAAGTAGCACAAATGGCAACCTGCAATTTAACAGGAGTTTGCATTCAGGGCTGTTTTTGTCTGGCTGCAGTGATCTTCTGGAGTCTTGTCATCACAGTGAGGTTTCCGGCAACCAGCGGAGACTCCATGAAGTCACTCATCTGTCTCTTGGAGAGAAAGAGAATTTGCTCTAAATGTTGAGTTATTCCTTTCAGCTGTTTAATGAAGAACAAAGACTGAGGACTTCACAGGTACAGAACATGGTAGGCAGCTAACCCAGAGGGGCACCTGTACGATAATTACTAGCTACAGCATAATTATTGGCCATTTTCTACCCAGCAATGAACAACAGTACCATTAGCGTGGCCTGTACTGCAGCTTGTATAACATCAGATAGAATATGCTCCAAACGAGGAAACTGAGCCCTTTTCCAGCATTACCACTGCTTGACTCCCAGTGGCGGATATCATTGCTGCAAGACCTCCTTAGCCCCTCTGCCAATTCTGCAATTACTAGCCGTCCAACCTGTTCTGTCTGGCTGGCTGAAATTGCAGGTCTGCTCTTCGCTGCAATCTGCCTCAGTGTCTGCACTTGTTTTAACAAACATCTTGTCTGCCGGTGTCCCCGCAGACTGAAACCACAAGGAAATCTTGGGTAATTTAAAACCAATGTCGACTATCTCTCTCCACCACAGCCAGTTTAGAGCTTCAGAATCCTGCAGCTAAGCCCCTTAGGGACTGATAGGCCTTTTCACTCTGGCCCTATTTCACTTATCTATTGGCAGTTCCTGCCAAGTCCTATCTCTGAACTGAATTGCATGTATATATACTATCTGTTTGGGGACTTTGAACTGTGGGAAGGGATTTAGACAATCAATCTCAATATCATTATCAATCACATCTTGCTGTTCCCCACATTGATTAGAGAGGAAATAAAGAAGTTGGAGTGGAGATTTCCACTGATAATCTGCCTGGCTGAGACATGCACTTGTCAGCAATGTTTTGCAAAACAAAACTGACAAACCACATCTAGTGTTTCGGAACAAAAAGAGAACATGACATTTTTAAGTAAAAGCTGAATGTGGAATGTCTGATGACTGTATGAGGCTAAGAATATTTTGGTTTTAAAATACTCTGAACCAATTCATTATTTTAAAACCCCTTTGGAACTATGTTTAGTTCAGAACCATCTCATTATAAAACCTCTTCGCCTTTCCAGGGCATTTTTTGTCTTGTCAACCAAATATCAAATTGATCAATGTGCTTTACATCAGGAGTACAACATAGTTCCTGATCAAATCCGCCCTTGTGCACAGTTAGATGTACATTGAAGATGACAGGCAGCCTTCTCTTCAGATATGCTAAATTTTGACAGATGATTTTCAAGCCATGTACACCAGCACAGGGTCTGACGTTCTCTTCCACTGCGCCTGTCAAGAACTTCCAGTAAATGACTTCAAATCCATCTCCATTCTGTATAACCTGCCAGGCACCAATTAAGATGAATATGGAATTCATAGACATGGAAGTCAGAGACACGGAAGATCCTTATTGTCATTCTTCTCTAAGTAATAAAAATGAGAACTTCAGGTCTGTCTGCATATAAACACCTTGTTATGATAACACCAAGTATTATGTTAATTTTTGTTTTAGTGGGGGTCCATGTTGAATCAGGGAATAATCCTTGTAACAACTTTTCATTCTGGTTAAGGTTTATCATGTTGCTCAGAGGCTCATTTACATTATAAAGCATGAGTGCTCCCAAACGTTAAAGTTTAGATTAAATCAATTTTGGTAAACTGAGGACAACTTAATGCGCGTTTAGTTTGCACAGAGGTGGCTTAGACGCATTCAGACTGCGGCTTGCCAGCAACAGGACTGGATAACAATGGCTTCTCCTCCCATTGTTACCAGCATCCTTATACTTGTCTCTATCCACAGAGAGAGCCACAGTCTGTCTGTCTCGGTGCCTCTGCCCTGCAGAGAGAGAGAAACAAAGTGATGCTGTATCCTATTCAGCTTAATGCCTGTTGATACACTGAATGGCAGAGGGAAATAGGCTTGTTTGGCTTCCCATTTTCTTGTGTTCAACATGCCCCCAGAAATGATATGGTGACTGAGCATAAAAGGCTTTCTATTAAAATCACTCTTTATTTGTTGCTCAAGTTAAACCTGCACCGAGGAGAAGATGCATTTTGATCAGTGAGGTGAGGAAAAGCTGTGCACAGTGCTGAGTTTACTTGTCAAATATCCTAAATGAGAAACAAAGAAACATCCCGCTGTGTGTGACTGCCCTGCTATTGATGATGTGAATACTGTGCTGCAGAATCAACCCATGAAGATGGTGCACTAACCCCCTGAATTGATTCATGTCTTGGTTTTAGCTCAATATTGTTAGACTGGAAAATTAAAACTCCATCCAGCTTGGTTTCACGTTTGATCCAGGTGTGATGGGCCGGTGGCCTGAGCTTCGATCAATGAAGTACAGTATAAGAGAGTACATTTCCTGATATCAGGTGGAAAATAGATCCACACCTGGACTGGGAGCCCTCTGGAAGAGAAGAAAGAATAAAAGCACAGTCTGTGAGCCTGGCTCACTTCAATAGAAAAAAAAACATCCCTGTCCCACAGTGGTTGACCCTTCAGATTGAACCCCTTCAATCCTACCAAAACCTGCTAAGTCAACAAATCTTTGAATTCTGCCTGAACAGTGCAACAAAAAGGGATGAAATGCTAATGTCAGTATTAGTAGCTCCCCTCCTTGTTCTCTCTGAGTTTCCCAGAGTCTAATTTGTCAAACATGGAAGTAACAATGCCAGAAATTAGCCCAAAGGGGGGTTTCCTCCAGAGCAGAGAATGATTATGTTTGATCATGGAATAAACAAGAGCATTAACATGCTTTGTTAGTTTTCCAGAGCTGGAACAAATGCTTGTTTTTATGTGTGGAGGAGGGAATAATTCAAGGTTGAATGTCAAAGAATTAGGAAATCGCTAAAGCTAATTAAAAAATGTAGAAGAATAGAAGAAAGGTTGAATCAATCCCTCTTGAGGAAGAGCGGAAATCTAGGCCACAAAGCAAAGCACTGCTCATTCAGGCAGAATTATAAGCTTGATGAAATATCATTACTTTGCTTTTGTGTTATGACATATCGTCAATCACATATGCAGTTGGTTTAAACCCCTTGCCACACACAACCAGGGCCAGCTTCAGATGTCTGACCAACACGTGGAGAGACAGAGCACAGGTGGAAGGTGAATCCAAGCCCGGGTAAAAGGTTACTGTGCGGATTTGAGGTTGTCTTGACAGGAGTAGCTGAAGAGATTTCAATCCCGATGGGAGCCTTTTCAAAGTGCTGTCTTAGGGTCTTCAGCTGCATGCTTCAAACACATTCAAACCCTTTGTTTCTCTGTTGAAGTCACATAAATCAGCTACCTGAAAGAAAAGCCCAAGGCCAGGCTTAATCCTCGTGGGTCAGTGGGAGCCAATGTGGAAGGCATGATGCTTTTGAGGCCTGCTCTTAAATTTATGACTGATGAGCTCCTGTTGTGCTTGGCAAATTCGAAAGCCTGCAGATTGGTCAGTGTGAATCTCCAAACAAGTGGGAGTGATCTTATACTGTGTTTAACTACAGCATTTGGGTCTTGCAGCCATGACATTTCAAGACTATGCAAAGTAATTATACAAATAAAGATCACCAACCACATTTCCTATGACATTTCTCCCAAATTATATATAAAGCAGCAAATAATATATCAACATGACTATAAACAGCTCAATAAACTCTCAATCTGACTTTTTTCTTTTCCTAATACTGGCATCCCAGGTTATCTTCTGAGGCTGAGTAGAGATTTGATAGTTCCCTCTTTTTCCACTAAAGTTTTTTAATGCTTAGTGCAGAATTTGTTGGCATCTCTTTTGTAAAAGATAACATGAGGCCAGGAATAGATGTAGGATGTAAAATAAGTTTGCAGTCTGTCATAGTACATCCTATGCGCTTATCAGTTGGATATTTTGGGAAATACATCTACTTAAGTTACTGTGAAGAGCTAAGAAGATCAATACAGTGTCCATTCATAATAAATACAGCTAGCAGTCAGTTATCTTAGGCTGGAAAGAGCTACCCTGGTTAAAGGTGGCACAATCTGTGTCACAAAAAGTGCAGTATCTGCAGATTTGCCGGAAACCTCAGTGACAAGACTCTGGTAAGGCACTGCTCCCAACCAAGAAACAGTCCAACACAAAACATGCAGCTAGCTCATAATAATGATAATAATGTGTGTACAGGTCGCCTGGAAGCAGTGAGGCAGAGCACCCCAAGACAAATGAGACTTTTCAGCTGGTTAGCTGGTTAATTTAGACAGAGAAGTGGTATGAATAAGTCAAGGAAACAAAGGAAATCCTAGATCCTCATTAATATTATTAATTTTTAAATCCAATTATTGTATGATGGCTCATGACCCATTTTCTGATTTAAGTGTCCTATCAAAACCTTACACATCACAGAGCGTTGAGGAGCCGCTAAGCTTTTAGACATTTCTCTATCTCCCGCAGGATGTCACGTTAGGAGAGTTACCAATCTGCAGATGACTATTACAATCTACTGTAACATCCAGGTGAATGATCACAAGTATATATATATATAAATTCACAGCGCAAGCACATTTCAGCCAGGCAGAAGGCCAAATTTACAAAGGAGCATGAAGAGGAGTCTGA
Source organism: Ctenopoma multispine (assembly GCA_034779795.1). Classification (NCBI taxonomy): domain Eukaryota; kingdom Metazoa; phylum Chordata; class Actinopteri; order Anabantiformes; family Anabantidae; genus Ctenopoma; species Ctenopoma multispine. The sequence goes on along the minus strand of JAUYWH010000009.1, from coordinate 16,325,046 downwards.
TCAGTGAACACAGTGAATGTGCAGACTGAAGCGAAACGATCAGATGGGTTTAATAACCTGTTTCAGGAGTAGACAGCAAATAAGACACAATTTTGTGAACCCTGTTTTTATATCTAATAATACCTAAACCTAAAATGTGATCCAATTTTAACATGTCCCGAAACTCGAAAAGACAAAGCAATTCAACAACTCTCTCTCCTGATATTGGTCTCGTCAACAGTGATATTAGCCACTGCAAGAGTCTATGAAACTTTCTGTGCCCACTCTAAAAACACTAACCTTTATCATCAGCTTAGAACAAGGAGGAACAAAGCTTTGTTCCCTCATAAAGGTCACAAATATTGTACATCTAACAACATCTCTGTAAATATGTGCCCACACAACAATGTCAGTCAGTAACCTAAAAGAGCGTGTTAAAAGGTCGAATTAGTGTGATTCACTACAGGATACTGGACTACACAGTGATGTGTTCAGTTTCGTTTTAAAGTGTCAAGTGTATAAAAAGAGTGATGCACTGAGTACTGCAATCACTAACGCTGCTTTCCTACAGGTCCTACTTCTGCCTCATAGAAACACTTAACAGACTCGCACTGAAAGACGGAAAAATCTAAAAGGAATTTATACACCCTAAAATAGTCTAATGACATGTATTCAAGTGCTACTTACTTCACCAATAACAGATCCTTAAACTTTAAAAGAAACAGTCACGCATCAAAGAGATTTAAAAATACGTAACGAGCGCTTTCTCCTTCTGGGTTTGGTCAGCACATGTGCTGCTGCATTTTAAATGATCTGTGGTTTATCTATAGCTTCTTAGATATACTAGGAATCAAAACAAGTTTCTGAGAAATAAAGGCAGTATCTGTTTTGTTACTGTACTGTAAGTCAATAACCATATTTCTCTGGCATTTACATTCCCTCAGTTTAATGTGGCATAGCGAACAGAGTTCATGATCAACACGTCATGAGCACTGCCTGGCTGTGAATTAAATACACTGTAGAACTCAAAATCCATAATTACATACTGCATATAGGTGAGTTGCCCTGAATTTAAAATAAAAGTAGCAGAATAAAGGTGGTGTTAGTCATCAGTCACTTTATATTGTCTCAGTTTGAAATGTCACATGTATAATTTAGTGAATGTATTGCTATTATTCAAAACAGTAAGCAATTCTCTTAACAAACCTATGCAATATGAAAACTACTAGAATAGTTTCAATAGTTGTTGTGATCAACTTTTATATATATTCCTGCAGGTTCATCATTCATTAAAATGGTGACATCTGTCAATCTGTCTATCTAATCCCTCAGGTTTTTCTAAAGAGATTTCATCCGAATGGCCTCAAAGGTCATGATACTTTAAATAATCTTACATTTGAGGAAAATGTCGAATCCAGTCAAACATCACTCTGAGCCTGTCTGCTCTGCTTGACCACCCCACAGGCTTTTTGGGCCTATATTGGTTTGGCCAGAAGACCTAAATCAATCAGAAAACAAGGAGAGCTGCCAAAGCCTTTTCCACATCCCAACGCTGCAGCACTCACTGCCATGTTTTGGTTATTCTGACATGGTCTCAGAAATGTCACGGACATCACCGGGGACAGCACACAAATGCTGCGAGGCAAGTGGCCGTCACGAATTTTGAGCTTGACAAGATCAAAAAAGCATAAGACAGAGGGGAGTCAAGATAAGAGATGATAAATATTTAATGACACTTGCAACAAAGAAGCTATTAAAATGTCTTAATGACTCATTATTATTATTAACTATTACCTGTACGAGTCCAACATCAGGTTGAGTCAAGTTTACATTAAATGCTACAGAAAAGAAAAGTGAAAGACTGTAGCACAGTTGAGTTCATGGTTTAGCCATGAAATACAAAAAAGTACCTCCAGGCAATGTGAGATTAGTGAGAGAGCCGGGAGAGATGGAGAGGGGAAAAACTGGGGATGGGGGAGGAACCGGTTTTAGTCAATCTCATCAAAAACCTGTAAGTTTTACAACTACTGAAGACCACGACCACAGGACATCGTTTTCAATGCTAATACCAACAAGCACAGAACAGTCCATGACTGAGGCATGAATATGAATAGAGAGAGACTAGAGAGCCGGAGAGAGAGTTGATTAGCAAGACAAACATGTATAGTGGCATAATATAACAACATAACATAATAACATAATAATGGCAGCTGTGGATTTAAGTGGTAAAGTACATGTGCAAGAACCCCAGGCTTGGTGGTTTATACTTATATATTTATATTTAAATATGATCACTTCACTTTCTTTCCTCGCCATATAAAGTGAGAAAGAAGAGTGTTGTCAAAATATGTCTCTAGAAAACAGACTGATAGCATTTGTACTGTATGTAGATGAATACTAGTTTGTTCGATTATGGCTTATTTACAGATGTTACATTGTGCGTTGTAGATATGATTTTTGAATGATCTCAGGATCACTGTCATTATTTTCTAAGAAAAATCGGACGCTTATTTCAGAGACTGAAAAGTAGTGATATTACTTGAGATGCACAAACTGGGGCTAGGTCAAACACCTTAATTAAACACCTCAAGGTGGTTTTTCCTTTAATTTGCCACCCATCTGCAGATCAGCAGTCATCATCTGTCACTTGCTTTTATTTGATTGCATGCAGTTTGGAAGATGTTCACCTCAATCTGCTTTTCACATAGAGCAGAAAAAAAAAGAAAAAAAAAATATGAGCAGTAGAAAAGTACACAAGGTACAGATGGTAGGCTACCATTGAGTACCGTCAGTTAGATTGCAGTGGTGATAATGATCAGATGGCCAGAGTAAAGACAGAAAGAATAAAAAAACATGGTTTCCCATCCCAATATTTCTGTGTACATAGATGTGTGGGGAAGATTTTTTTTTTATAATAATGATTTTTGTCTCATCAGATGGAGACAAAACCAGAAAACCAGGAAGTTATCTCCCACTTGTGACAGCTGAAAGTAAATGGAAAGCTTTTTAATATAACCTTGTGTAGCCCAAATGGCAGGATGAATCTGAGAAAGTACATGGTGTGATTACACAAAATATGGTCAGCTTGAGCCCTACTGAATATAACTCCCAACATCCAGATGTTTAAGAGCAAAACCGATAAAAAAAAACGTTACACTATGACCATCTTTAGTGCTGACCTGACTCTACGAGGAGGGAAAAAAATGGCTGCTTGCTTTGAAAGCATCTTCATTCGCATCTCCAGCAATTAAAACTGCACTTATTCCAAATACAAGCAGGAATTCTGTGAGGCACAAACCGTAGAAACTTTTAACTAACACTCTGGCACTTGGGATAAACCATAGGCACACACACAGACAAACAATGCACAAAAGACAAACTTATACAACAGATTTAGAGTTGGCAAACGTCCCACTGCTTCTACATGACACGATGATAACTGGCACCTGAGAAGCATTTTCTCCATCCAAAGAAAATGTGAACATTCAGCTGTATTTCCAAATAGATGCACGCATAAATACATTATCCATCTTGTGCATCAAATTAACAAGCTGCGCCTCATTTTGACATTCATACGCTTTCATTTTCTAATGATTAAGGTGAGAAGTTGCAAAGTAAGCGTTACACTCTATGTAGTAGTGGCTAATTTTTGTGGATTGTTGCCTCTGACTTTAGCTCTTAATGAAATAGATGTGTGAAACTTTTCAAGAGGCATCCTCTATTTCACACACACATTTCATTAACCTGCAGTTCATTCATTATTGCTGTCGGTGTGGAGGAAAGTAGCAGCCCCACATATAATTGCGTTATTGGGGGTTGTAGGGCTGTGGTTAATTACTGGCTGAGAACACATAGGCACTTAGACATCAGTCTGACGGAACAAACCACAATGGCTTGTGACAAGAGCTGTCCTCTCTGGAGTTTCAGGAGAAGACGTGATAGCACAGTAATTCTTGACTCACAACAGAATCACATCGTCTCCATAGCATGGAAGATGACACAGGGACACTGAAATAAGCCGACAAGTTTACTACAGCTCAACTGGAAGACCAGATCTGACAGCAAACAGCTAAAACGGTAGGAGCGTTTTACAAGAAGTCAAAATGTTGAATTATTTTAATCTTCACATACAAGAAATCCACAGCATATTGTCATTTTAATACAGATGCTGCAACATAGTGGTTATACTTACATGCACAGAGTAACCTGGCTGTGGGCCACGGAGCCGTTAAGGTCTTATTTCAGTTAATCTATTTACAGGAGGCTTTGATACCCTGCAAACTGGGTCTTGGTAATTACCAGAATATTCCTGTAAACAAGCACTGTCCTGTCAGTGTACCAGCCACAAATGAAGTCAAGTCAGTTTTATTTTTAGAAATCACAAGTTGATCTCAAACGCTTTCCAATCAGTACAGCTTTAAATGCTCTCTGTCCTTATACCTACAACTCACTGAAGGAAAAACAGGGAAGGAAAAACCTCAAGTAACACAACATAAATACGTTTAATTTAACCAAGTGTTATGTGCCATGGAGTGTAATGTACCATAGAGACATGCCTGTGATATGGACTACACAACCCTGAATACAAAGAAGACAGTACAACAAAGAATGTAAGGTATTAACCGGCTAGCAGCCTTAACATTTCCATATGCATCCATAATCAGTAAAGGTAGAGTAGAGTATTCATAGTGACAAAAATCATATGCCTTCCACTTGCAATTCATCTCAACTGTGTTTAGGAGTCTTTAAATTAGTCTAGATTAGAGTTTGTTTCACTCTTTGTTTCACCACAAAAACTAAAATAAATTGTCTGACATGAACAGTGCAGGTCTTTTGAAGCGGAGGCATCGTCACCTGGAGACCCATATCTTCACGCCAATGCTATGTCTGACTCATTGCAGCTCTGAATCTCCAAATTTGGAGCTCATGGAAAGCACTTTGGACAAGACATCCACAGCAGCATATTTCTTCACAATCAAAGCTTTACAAAGGAAGAAAAGCAGAGCGCAGACGCTGGAGAGTTATCCTCATGAATCTCTGGTAGTTTTTTTTCCCCCTTTATCCTCTTGTCAGCAGCTTGTCTGATTCTTATAAAACCCATCCTTCAGTCATGTCTGTTTGTCTTTCATTGAATTGGCTGGAGATATCTTCTCCACTCATTGACCTTGAGAAAGAAATTTCAGGAGTGAAGCATTAAGTTTAGTTTTATTTATTTATTTTTTTGCATGAAGGAGGAATAAATGGCAAATCAGAAATAAAAAAAAAGACATGTGTCTGTTTTTCTTCCTCTGAAAACCTCTCTGCAAAGCTCACCAGCCCCAAAGATTCTGGTGTCAAGAAACCAGGCTAGACTCTGAGGCTGACTAGTTTATTTTCTTTCTGCCATTTTTATCTCTCCGTTCACATGCTGTTCAGTGTCCATTTATCCGTGGTGCAGGCTTCTCCTTGGCAGGAACGATCGCTTTCAACAACAGTCCCTGCGAATCAGAGGGACGTGTCACATCGGCCCAGTGACAACTAATGACTACCAATGTATTTGGGCAGTCTGCCAGTGAACTGGGCCTGGAACAGCTGGGGGGGAGGAGGAAATGGTTGAGGCGGTGGGGGCTGTATATTTCAAGGAGACAGAGGTTTAGCTCACCAGTGGCAGCATCAAAATATCACATCACATCCTTTCAGTCAACAAAGTCCCTTACACATCATGTGTCAAGAGATTAAATCAATCTGCTTTGAGAGGCTGACTCTGATACTGTATGTCTGGAGGCTGACTGAGACAGGAGTCAGAGAGTCCAATATCCCGACCGAGAGAGGAGGGCCAGCGGAGACATGGGGGTCATCTGATTCATCCAACAGTCAAACCTTCTTTTCTTCTCCTCCCGTCTGCTCATTTGTATTACCAAGGTCATAGAGGTTGCTGAAACTTTACTTTGCATGTATGTATTTGGGCAGTACGAACAGGACTAAAACACAACATCCCCATAAATAAACACTAATTGGTAGCTAATTTTCTTAGTTCTTGCCTGGTTGATTCATTGCCTCTGGGCTAGTATGAATTATGCATCTAAGTGGCAAAACAGCTTTATGTAGAAACCTACAAGGCACCGCATTCATTATGCGATCATGCCGAGTAATTCCAGGCACTGACGGCTGGTATTAGAATAATATGCATAGTGGGTATTCTTTTTTTTCCTGGGGCATTGGCAAGCAGTAATAGCGATTCTGTTGGCAGGGACTGAGAGGGATGCAACACCCCTCATGGCTGACAAAACCCCCTTGTTTTGACAGAGGATTGAGCGAGGAGGGGAACAAGTGTTTCAGCTCTGCCCTTGTGGCGGAAGGATTAAGCTGTGTGGTCGTGCTGCCGGGTTGAGCAGGGAGTTGGTATCACGTCAATCCTCCCTCCCATGGTACTGCAGATCTGTGCTGGCCCTGTGACTCCACACGAAGCACCTGGCCCAGCCGCGGGGAGCTCACCGGGCTCATCATTCTCCCTTGGTTGCAAGGCTGCATCACACCTTCCACCCGTAATAGTCTGGCTGACTGCAGAAGAAGGACAATTCAAAGACATACTGTATATAGTGTGGAGCTGCAGGTTCTGTTTGTGCTTGGGAATACACTTTCCTTTCCCATCATTACATTTACAGGCCCATGTTTTCCTGTACAAAGTTTATGGCAGCAGAGCGTAGGCGATGAGTTGGGTGAGAAACAGTAAAACAGAAATGTCAGTTTAGAGTAGAGTGAGACTGTTAAATGGCAGAAGGCGTCTAGCCAAGGTATCTGTCTTCCCAAGTGTTCCCTGTCTCCGCAGATCTGTCTCTGTGCTGGAGATACCTTGCCTCCGGAGGCCCATGCCATGTCCTGAGGCTACGGAAACATCAGCGTAAGGAGAACACGCAGGGAATGTTGATATGCCAAGGTGCACTAGAAGCGTCCTTGTAAGCAGTGATTTAGTGATTTATAGGTCGTCTAGATGTGTGGCTTAAACCAGCAAAATGCTTTTGCCAGGTTCACTGATTATATTTCCTGATCAACTCTGGATCCAATTTGCATTACAATATTGAGCTTCAGCATCTAAAGAACTCTAAAGAAGTGGTGAAACTTCGTTGTTGATCACAAATCAGTCTGTTTTTAATGGACAAATGTTTTGACATGAACCTTTTTTGTGGAGATTTCCCTTATTCTAACTAGGTCTAAGGAACAAAGCTGTCATTTATTGGGGACAAAATCACCAATCCAAATCACTAATTCAGTGCCCGATGGGCCTGCGAAAGTGTGAAGTGAATACAAGTACACGGATTAATCTCTCTGTTCTCTGGCCATTGTGATAGATGGATTCTTATATTTACAAGCCAGGATCATTATTTTATTAATCAAAGAGCTCCTGCTGACACAATAGCAGCCTGCAAAAACTACTAATCGACTCAACTAATTGATTATTCTACAGTTCCTTCACTCACTAAAGCAGTACTAAATAAGACAATTTCTGTCTGTTACCAACCCTGGTCTCGTTTAAGAAATCTCTGGCCAACTTGTCATTGTTTTTTTTAGCACTTGTTCAGCCCAAACCATACGCAAAGCAGCAATAAAATGTGATCTATCTAATAGAGTGTGCATGTTTGGAGGAATTATCTGTGTTTCCCTCATTATGTGTCAAACTGTGTGCTGTTGGATATTATGGGGCATTAACATCATGCATGCCCACTGGGGTTGAATTCAGCCTGAACCCAAACTAAGAGTTGCTTTACATGACATTCATTTTAAGAAACTAGACAACCCAGGGCTAGGTCCGGTGACTGGCTCTGCCTTGCAACAAATGTGCTGTCAGACCCTTAGCAATCTAAAGCGAGCTGTATACCCTCCGATTCATGGACCACTTATATTCAAGGACAGTGCTATTCAGTGCTTTGTGATTTAAGAACAAAAGTGAGATTTTACAGCTAAGAAAATGTTCCTGGAAAATAAAGCCTGCAAGACAGCTGCAGCTGAATTTATTCTACAAGAAGCTATATTAAACATGTTAAGCAAAACTCTACATATTCCCAAGTAAATTGAATAGATGTTTAAAAACTTATTAACAGTCAAAGGATAATATCCCTCCTGGAATAAGGGATTGACAGAATTGGAGCAACTCAGGCGAAACATTAATTAAGCACAAGGTTTGAATATTCCACCACTGTAGCCAGCAGATTGTACGGCAACCAGTCCAACATCATCACAAGAGGCCTAATGCGCACACTTCAAATGTCAATGACAATGCATCTTCATACCATTTTAGGAGAAAGTCCTAAAGACGAAACTATTGAGATGACTCAATCTTTACTCTCTCAGTGCAAATTTTACAAGCTATGATAGAAATTTAACACGTAGGTGGACCATAGCAGTAATGAAAAATTGGGGTCGAATTGAGATAAGAGTGATATCATAAATCCAGGTGTAGAAACCAGAGATGAATTTTCAGAGAAAAAATGTCAGCTCCTCCTACAGGAGGATAAGCTTCTATGCCTTGCCACTGTCACCACTCCATAGTGTGTGTAGAAGTGCATTAGTATGAGATAAGGAGTGCACATCTGAGGACGTCCTATTTCATTTCTGAAAAATAACCTTTTACAAGTGTGCAAGATGAACTTCCACCTCACCAAGCTACTTATAACGATTAGAATGAAATTTCAAAAATTGTCTTCTTCCACAATCCTAGATAATAGTCCAATGAGCACGCAAAACAATGTGACCCCCTCTGCTGACCCTCTTTGTGGCGGGGAAATTGCCTCTAATGACATGCTGGAGCACAGACATATTAAAAAAGATTTCTCTTACAGCTTTGCCAGTTGACACATCCTCAAAAATTCTCCGTGTGCAATAAACACTGGATACCCACCATAGAAGAGAGAAGCAAAAATTAATTTTGCCTACAGCAATAATCTTGCATCACTCACTAAATCATAATATAGCACCTTTATGTAATGTGACAACTGTACATATTTCCAATTGAATTTAGAGGATGGAACAACCTAAATTTTAGAGGATGGATTAAGCGGGAGTGTGTTTAAGAGATATGCACAGCTGGGGTTGCAGCAGTACACTAGGGCATATGAAATTAGGAGGCCAGCCATCAAAATAAAACACGTAATTATCTTGGAGAAAATTAATGTGCATGAATGCATTAACAGAAATTAATAAGACTAATCCTAATCTTTTTTTGAGCCAGGTACTCCTGGAAAAGCTGGACAATCTGTGGGGATTTCTTCAATTAAAACTGTGACACTAAAGCTTAGACCTGGTTATTATAAACCTCACCCCACCTTCGTTTCATCTCCCAATCAAAACCACATATTTTTCTGTTGTCACTGCTGAGGCAGGCACTAATTACAACTCATACATAATCTTTTATGTAAATGTTTTTGCCTTCTTTGATCTCTCCGTGTAGACGAGGACAGCCAGATCACAGACTTGGGCTAGATCTGTCACTTGAGTCAGAAGGAGAGAAGTGAAGTGGAAGGAAATGTGATTTGTTGTGATGTTTGTCAGCCCATGAGCACAGAGGATGTTTGATCAGGTCATTACAAGTGGGGTCTAAAACATGGTCAAATCACCCGGATCTTTCATCCCAATCTTCTGGGACAAACAAGTTTAACTTCAGATATGAATAAGTAAGAAGGGGGTTTGAACACGTTTTAGTCACAGGATTAATCTTTCTTAAGCTACAGTGCATTTACTCCTTTATGCAGTTCTTTAACTTAATGAAACACTTGCTATAAGTTAGAGTAAATCGTTTTTCATAATGAACTTTTAAATGGCTTATATAAGTCTGAATTTCACTGACAGATAATGATTGGTGCAAGAAATAAATGGGGCAAGTAGCAACCATTAGTAACAGTATGAGACCAGCTGAGCAACACAACTCATACTGTCCCTCATTTGCCATTACTCCAACATAACATTACAGACGGCCCCTGTAGTCCTTTTCTTAGGCATAGCACAGCTGGGGCAATGACAGATAGGGGCCGCTGGCACGTTACTCCTACCAGCAGAAAAAAGTTAGTTCTGACACCCTGGAAGCAGCCCTCAAGCTCTGGTGGACACAAGAGAGCCAAACGGACTTTCTTTTAGGCAGACGGGTCACACAGCAAGCCCAGGGCAAGAAAGGAGGAACTACAGACAACCTCAGCCACTTCCATCCAGTCCAAGCTTGGAGTGATGGCGAATACAAATCACAAATGAAACATATTTATCCACTTACAACTGGTGGTAAAGTTAGCCAGTATTGTAGGTAGTATTTACCCAGACTTTGAGATGACATCTGTGTGAATTCTCTGCAGTGTGCATATTACTGTTGATATTCAACACACCGCCATTGCAACAGATTTTGTATCACCATGTCGCAGTGAAGTTGGTGGATTAATTAGAACATTGTTTCTGGAAGCAGATGTTGCTCCTTCCATTGTATCAAGGAGGCAGCAGAAAATTCAGAGCTCAACACAGAAAAAAAAACTGTCAATTAAGAGTTTCTACATAGATGTATTAAAACTAGATGGGAGAAAAATAAATTATTTGAATAAACAGACTTTTTAGTTCCAGAATATGCAACTTTTACTAAGGAGTCCATGGTGGCATTTAATTGTTAATATTATTGTACAGTAGAGTCATACAGTCAGTACACTGACAAATAATATCTATCTAACACTGGCCAGACTAAAGGAGAAAGGGAGAAATACTGAATGAAAGCAGTAGATTGAAAAGGAGAGCTCTGGTGAGTAGAAAATGTGTTTAGTGGGTCTGTCTCTGGTCAACCAGCGGGGATTTTTGCATTTGCAGGATCTTGATAAGAAGAGTGTAGGTGTTTCCTCCGTCTGTGCGCTCTACAAATGAACATGACTAGTTTAATTCTGTGGTGTGAGGGCTGGACCCACTGTCCTCTCTCCTTTCGCCCTGCCAGTCTCGTTACTGCCTCTCTCATTCCCTTGCGCCACGGTGTCACCAATTAGCCAGGGCCCAGGTTTCATTAAGGCATCGGCGCTGCTGCCTGCCGCCTTCTGTCACATCACTGATAATAAGCCTGAGATGGGTCCACTACCTGACACACAGGGATGAGGAAGGAATCAGCGCACACGCACACACAACACATAGGCACAAGGTATAAACCTCGGCTATGCACGACAACACACCTCCAAGTGGAAAGTGGCCACCGTGAGAGACAACACACACAATATAAACACACACTACATGTACAAAAACGCCTACACGCATCCGCGCTTGGACGCAGTCGATCTGTCAACATTCGAGCGTCTTTTGTTCAGATAATTATAGAAATGAAGGCTGAATGATGAAATGCAGAATGATAGGGAGAGGAGAAGAAGGTTCTGTGCGCTTATCTCAAACCAAAGTCATGGCAGCTGTGCAAATTATTATGCATGAAACAATGATGTTGGAAAAATATGGCATCTGACTACTAAACCTAAAAAGAAAACAATAAAAACTTTATCATCAGTGGTGCTGATTGTGCTTAGATATTAGTTCTATGTCTCTAATTGCCCTTAAATGACTGAATTGTGAACACAATCACCTGAGCAACTAAAAAATATTGAGGTTTTGAAAAAAAAAGGTTGTTTCCTGACAATGCTGATTAAAATGAGTGGCTACATAGGGATCACAAAGGATATGACCCATAACCCATCCACGCCACAGTCTATTCTCCCTCCTACCTCCAGGCAGAAGGTACCGCAGCCTGCAGTGTAGGACAGTCACTGTTTTTACCCTACTGCCATCAGACTGTTAAATTCAAGACACTCCACATAAATGGATCCCTCAGTCCACAGATATCTTTGTGCATGTGTGCATATGTACGTATGCATAAGTGTATTTGTATGTGGGTATGTGTATATGTACATGTATATATAGTCTATTTTTTATTACTGTACATAGTCTGTTTTGCTATTTGCAAACGGTGCAATATTCTCTACCTTTTTCTTAATAGTGCAATACCATCCCTAATTATTTACTACCCTACCTTCCTTTATTTATTTTAAACCTCATTCTGTTTTTATTTATTGTGATTTTTGTATTGAGCCCTGTTCTCGTAATTTCGTTCAGCAATGCATCTGCAGCCTGAATCATCATATTTATTTATTTCTGAGTCCAGCCACACAGCTGCCTACTGTACAATACAACTACATTTCCCCAGTACATTTCTGTCATCCCAGCATACAGTGGCATTCTAACCATGATAGTGATATCCTGACACCTGATGCCAGGATGAGGTTTCCTCTAGGGAAAGGATCGTGGTGGGTTGAAGGAGGGAGATTTTCACACACACAGGTGCTGTTGAATATTAGTCTAACAGCAAGAAGTGTGGGCTCATGGGACTGAATTATGCATCCTCTGAACCCAGCTTGTGTGCTTCTGCCTCACCACTGAAACCCTGATCTGCACTTTTTGATGCTACTACTTTCCAGTGACCAAATAAGGTGGCAGAGCTGCTCTAGAGATGAGCTGCACCAGCCCGTCCAATAGGGACGCATATATCAACTCTTATTTTTGCTCATAATCACATGTTCAATAAAGGTTTTTCCTATTATTTTCAAAAAAGGAACAACAATATTCAGTCCACTAATGTCTGTGTCAGGCTGGTTAAAGTGAAAATATTAAAGAGGGTTAATGTAAAAGACAATGTTCATGATTCTACCATTGTGTAACAAGTGCTCTGAAAACAGTGGCAACTATTAAAGGGAACACAAGCAATTTCTTAAATGACTTAAGTGGCAAAATAAATGAGAAATGTGTATCATGTAGATTTTTTAATTGCTGTCAAAAGGTCAATTTATTTTAAGGATGAAAATTGTAACACAAATACGTCATACTTTCATATGAACTACATCCATAGAGTGCCACTGGGCTGATGTATATTTGTATATGTCCAGTCTGGAAGTTAGCCTCACACTGGTACCTTTGAGTTTGAGTCTGTAAACGTGGACTAGTCAGTAGATGAGTCTCTGTGTTCCACAGTGTTCCTCTGTACATGTAGACATATAAAAGCTTAAAAACTCACAAGTAGGGAATTTACTGATGAACACTATATCCTAAAATGTGACAGTCTGTTGACGTGACGCTGACCAGAGACTTTAATTCACACATCTAACAAGAAAGCCCATTAAAGAAACCCACTGACTTTGGGACAAGGCAACGAGGAAAATGCTCACAAATGTATCTACAAGCAGCTGGATTCAAAACAGACTTGCCAAATAAATATATGTCCACTGTTGGAATGAGCTACTTAAAGGTATTAGCAACCACATGATGGTTAACTGATGGAATAACTGAAAAATGTGTTACTCATAATTTTCTCTTCCTGTACCAATATCTGTACAACCTACCTTCAGCTGGGATCCTATTATGTATAAGGCCCCATTTAGAGATCTGAGAATGGCAATAGGGAAATCCTCCATTAGCCTTGGGACTTGCTCAAAGACTTAGTAGGGCAGTGAAAAGATATGTTTCCATTTTTGTCAAACCATAGCTGTAGTAGTAATACAAGTAGAAAGCAAGATTGTTTCATTTTAATATGACTAACTTTCTGCTCAGTTCTTTTCCAACTTGTTTAAGTCAAATGCTATTATCCTGATATGTGATGCTGAATTTCCACATTAATTACTCCTTCTTTTGCCCTGATACAAATACGTCTAAGATCACATTCAACTGAATTTATCCTCCCGGCCGGCAGTGTACTATCATTATAATCAACTTGTCAGATTTTCACTGGTTTGTTTATTCAGATGTACATTATTCCAAAAACATGTGTTTTCAACTTGGTTTCCGTTTGCACTGCAGAGCTGCACCCACACTTCTAATGACTCCTGTGCCCTGTAATTTCTTTAGCGTGGCAAACTCTGATTACAGGGTAGGAGTCAAGCTTCAAGCTAAGCATCATCTTTTCCAGTTATTGTTTTGTGTTTGCTCTGTCTTTAACACGGGCCCTGCAGCTGTGTGTCTCAATAGCTGTTTCGATGAAGCAGTGTTTAACACCAAAGTGATTAAGTACAACAGCTTGCTGCATTACAGCCCATGGCTACTGATTTTCAATGCACTGTTTGCGCCGACACGTCTGAAAATTGAAACAAGGAAAGTGTTAGAAACACATTGACATCAGCCATGCTGACTGATCGTCCTTGATAGTGGACAGACCAGCAGTTAGCTAAGTTTCCCCCAGAAGAGCTATTAATGCACTTCACTCATGTCAGATTTGAGTGAGGTAATAGACTATCACAAGGACAAGAACGAGTGACAGTATAATTTATGTAGTGATATAAAGTTTGCCACTTGGCTGAAAACTAAAACTGTGATTGAGAGTAAAGGAAAACAGCACTGTATCATCTGACGATTCCATTCCCACAAGCTACTTGGAGTACAGGGGCATAAAGGGGTCATTCACATTATCATCCCCAATTTCCCAGTGTTGAGCAAAAGAGAACAGTGCATCTTCTCTTTCACATCATTCTTACTGTCTTATTCTCCCTCTTTTCCTCTGCTTCTGAAGACATGAACCCCACCACCCCCCCAAGGCACTGTCAGCTCTGGAATGACCTGCTTGTGTGGTGCGGAGCATACAGCAATGCCATTAAACCACCCCCTGGGGAGTCAGTCACGCGGAGGTTTGAGCTTAGGGCCAGTACAAAAGAGTCCCGTTTGTAAGGAAGCCAAGCCCAGCCTGAGGAGGTCAGAGGGCTGTTTACAGAACAACAGTCTCTTATCAGCTGTATGCTTCCCCGAGGAGTCTCCACTGCAAACAGATAACAGCTTCCAAATAGGCGCCAGAGTGAGACGGAGTATAATCAGGTACATTCTGCTTTGGGAGGAAGAAGCGGAGGATAAGAGTAGATACTCAACTGTTAGTGGTGAGATCATATGCTTTGGGGGATACAACTGCATTAAAAACACACAGTGCAGTAGGTAAATAAAAGTTGGATTTGCTACATGTGCCTCTTAAAAGGCAAAAATAATAATGTTTTTTTCACGTCCTAATAACCATTATTCAAGAGCACCACTGAGGCCAAATTCATCCACAGGAATCACTTCATTATTGAACAGTTAAACAGTCAATAGGTTCAGCCAAGGCAGCTTTTAGCACAAGGGCAAACAGACAGTGTAAAATCCAATGCAAATAACTGGCACTCAAACAAGGGCTAATGCATTAATGACTGCATGATGTGCGCTAATGTGACGGCAACAGATTCAGACCGACAGTAATGGAGAATTTTGCCTCTGGTTATAATCATAAGGCTCGGATGGGGAGAGGAACACGAGGGATGTACACCTACCTTCTGCATGAGCCTTGACAGAAGCCTAATAAATAACAGGAGACAAGGTGAAACAGCAGTAGGGTCCTCCCCCCCTCCTGCCACCACTAACAGTACCACCGGTTGTGTGAGGAGCAGGAGCCTATGCGCACAGTTTTTTGGCATGAAACACAGTCTCCTCCAAGTTAGCAAGTGAAGAACCTTGTCAACTGTGTGACTCCATCGTCCAAGCAGTGGCAGATGCTTTATTTCACAGACTTGAAATTAAATCCTCGCGATTCAGGACAAGGCTACGTGCTCAGCTGAACCAAACATCAAAGAGGAAGCTATTTCAATTCACATAATAGCTCCCCTGTTTTAAGTGACACTGCTGTACATAAACCAAGTCGTGAACGTTGTCGTTATTTGTCACTTATATAGATTCAACTCAGCAAAGTATTAAAAACATTATTAAATAAAGAAGTTACTGAAATTCCTGAGTAAAACTGAATCAACATCAATCCTAATATTGAGACGCACTATAATGTCCACATTTCAACTGCTTCTCGTACCCATCCCTCATTGTCTTCCTTCCCGTCACCATTAATAACAACTGAGACCCTTGGAGCATTAATTAGTGAGATTTTCTTGAGTGCCTAGACTCTCTGCGACACCTATAATGAATGCAGGCTTCTGTAAACATGATTCGCTGCATAGTAAGCTGTTGTTTTTCTACAGAGTAATTTTTTGTTTTAGACATGGTGACGAGATCACAGAATTGTTCGAGCATGCCTGATGCACACAAACACACTCTCTCTCCTACATACGCTCCCCTCTCCGTCTCTCACTCTCTCTTCATTAGGCAGCCCCTGTGCTGGCCTGTGTGCGATTCATTAGCTTTTATCCTCTTCATTTGAAGAAGGAGCTGTGTATAATTAGAGCATCTCTGTTTGTCCAGCATCCTTCACACAGTCACATCTCAAGGCCAATTATCATTCCGTTGCAGAGCTCCCAGATAACATAGCCACATCAGCCCGCCTTGAGAATGAACTTCAAACTATTACTGCCTCTCAAGAATGTAAATAAAATCACTTGCAAATCAACAGCTAATGATTGAATGTGGAGTGGCACTCCAGGGATATGAAGATGATGAACCATACTGGTAGACTTTGCGTTCGAAGATCTTACTCACTTTCTTCTGCTGGAAAGTGCCTGTGGTAGGCCAACAGTTAACCAATTTCCACACTAGCAGTGCAGGCTCCAAGAAGTGCTTGGGCAGTTGTTGTCGTGTTGGCTCTGAGCTCCCGCACTTTAACCTCAGCGTCATTGTTTCATCCCAAAGTGCTCTCAACTTAAATGTGACATATAAGCTTTAATTTGAACTTTAACATTATGATGATTTGGGGTGAATCGTAAAAAAAAAAAAGCCTTTTAAAACAACGCTGTCCAAGTTTTAGGACAATGCAGGGAGACAATGATACTAAACATATAGTAGAGAAAACCAAGGAGCTTCTTATGGTCAGACAGTGGAATGTTCTCAGATTGAGTCCAAATCTTGGTGAAGGCCAGTCTGAAGGCAAAAACCCAAACAAGCAAGAGGAGACAACAGCTGCAGCATAGAAAAGATAGCTAGAGTCTCCTCATGTCTAAAGGTCTTTGCTTAGAAATTATTTCGATATGATAACAAAAAGAGACTATCTTCAAGAGAGGACACTATATATTTCCTTACTTCTCCTTGGTCGTCATCAGAGCAGAAATGGCAAAAACAGATCCACTACACCTGATACTAGATATTTAAGTTATTTCCTAGTGATGAAATGACAAACATACGCGGCTTCAAGAGGCACTTTACTGAACTTTCTCCATCACCAAACAAACTGACTAGCATCTCATTTAAACAGTGTTAACAGCATTTACTCTACATCATGTCTAATGAAAATTGCAATAAGACACATCCATAGCATCAGTGTCCACACTAGCTGTGTTGCCGGCTGTTCATGTACTGCTACGCATCAATCTGTGATGTGATGTGTGTCAACTCTGCCTCTACCTCCCTTATCTTTCCCTTCAGTTGGTGATTTCCTACATTTCCTAGAAGCCCTTCTGGCAAATTCCACAGAGCAGATGCTGAGTTTTCCTGTAGAAACACAGCTGAATAATGTGGTAATCTGTGCACCCGTTACTCAGAACGCAACATGTTTTGTTATTTGATATAATAAGTCAGACGAGGATAGCGAAATATCAGATAACCTTCTTTCATATGATGGATTTCTCCTGGTATGACTCTTAAGCGTAGAAACACAATGTTGATCTTTAATTCTGAGACACTGAACACATTAGATTTTGACCTTTGCTGCTGACGCTCAAGACATCTAATTTTATCTTGAAATGTGGGTGGCCTGGAAATATCTTGATATGATTTCATGTCTTCTATGTTGAGACAGTTATCTCTTCAATGCCACTGTTGTAATTGGGTATAAAACTAAGATGCACAAAAACTGACATAGCCCAGGTAATATATAGAGTACTGACGTCCTACTGTGCCAAACATTAGGAATCAGACGCCAGCGATTTTATTTTAATGTGCTGGATGACTGTCACTTCAAATGAATAGTCTGAGTCTATAAAGCGGCACTTAATATTTGCAAGTTCCTAAAGTTTAGTTTTTAAAGTGACACACCCCCCGTGTCTACCAGCCATGATCAGTCTTAAGACAGCTCTGCTGACAAACTCAGCAGACCCTTTTCTAGGAAGTCGCACATGTACCAACAGTGTTTGAACAGCTTCAGTAAATCCATGTGTTTCCACCGCCTTCATTATCATCATAATAAAAGTGTCTGAAAAGCAAAGTTACAGAAGAATGTAGACACCTCACTTTCTGCTTTGTACTATCATCAATCACCATGGAGCTTTCTTTTTTTTTTTTTCCTCCTCCAATGTTGGTTGAAGCCATCGCATAAAAAAAAAAAAATCGCATGCATATTTAATTTCATTCTCCACTGGCTCACACAAAGGAAACTGCCACCCTTCAGGACACCTTTCAGAAAAGTCTCTATTAAATCCGAGTCAGCTGGGAGGGAAAAAAATGAAAAAAAGAAACATTTAATGAGTGAAAAACTATCTAAATTATTGCCAGACTTCAGACGAGGTGCTGTTTATCTTCCCAAGCAGCCAATGTGTTGTTTTACTCCTTAGTCACAGCTTGGATGGCAATCAGGATCGGTCAACCAGGACACTATCAGCAGCAGTCACTCTGCAATGACAAACTACAGCTCTACACTTCAAGCATGGGCATTATTCTCAACACATGGCTCACTCCTATCAGAAAACAAGGCAGGTTTTATGGCTGCTGGAAAAGGTGGTAAACATAACAAAGCGTGCAGCTCCCTGGAATTTAATGCGCCCGGTCTAAAGACAGAGTATAGATATCAAAGGCCAGGCCTCCGAGAAAAAAAAAACTGTTCTCATAATGTAGAAAACACAAGCACTGGCCATACACGACAAGTGATTTATAATGTTGTTTTCTTGCTTTTGTCTCTGAACCTAGAGCATCCAGGGGGCACTGTGAGAGCAACAGGGAGGGAGGGGGGAACAAGAGAGCAGTTCACCTCTACGATGGCAGTGAGAGCCAATATGGAAGTGCATAAAGTTTACAAAAGAAAGAGATGAAACTGATACAAGATGATTCTGACTAAAGAGTCTGAATTAAAAGACGTCCAAAGCACTGCTCTCTGTGATCAAATTGAGGCTTTGCAGTCACAAGGCGTTGATACTGTGCACTGAAGTAGACTGAGACTCTGCTTACCTCAGTGATCTAATTATCGCATGAGCTGTTATCACATACTCCCCATAACAAATGTCTTAAGCCGCACGCACAGGCTCATATTTAGCTTCTACCCTTCCATCCGTGTGTGGCTAATCCGTCACCTAGCCTGGGAGAGTAAAACACATCCAATTGATTTCTTCCTGGTTTACATATTTACGCACACACTCATGCAATTAGGAGCACAGTCACTGATGGTCTCAGCACTACTGGGAGCCCACTCCAATAAATCTCCCAGTCCTGAGGTTGCTAGTGGGCAAGACAGATAAACCTCAAATAAAAATGGACTGGGAATACTTCTGAAATGGACCTGTGGCATTCATGATCTAGATAAACACTATTTATTCAACATAAAATGTTTAACTACATCTCCTCCAGGCCATATTCCCTCTGTTAAAATGGCCCTGAAAGGAGTGGGACACACACACAACACTCAAAATAACAAATGTAACTTTTTAACAGCTAAATTATTTTATAACATCAAACTGGACTTTTGTCACAGCACAGACGGAGACAGCTTCCAAAGTGCATCTGAATTCTGATCTATGTGTCTGACTCGTGGTTCTCCGCTCCGAGCAGCCTAACTTCATCATCTGGGCATCAGATTATATGTGTACCATGCTGCCCCCAACAGGCTCTCTGAAATAAATCAGTCATTTGTTGAATCCCACTGTCTGTGAAACCAGCAGAAACCAAACATCATCATCGGTTACAACTTCCCCAGAGTCACAGCGGCACAGACGACCCAAACCATCAGATACGGCTGCATCCATTCAATTCTTCCTGAGGTTTTTAAACTTCATTTATAATTGTACTGCATTATGGATTCCCCTCAGACTGGACAATGAGTGTCTATACATTGATTGGCATGAATTCAGGCTAATGCTGCTTTTTTCCACATATAATACCATCGTTGAGGCAGCACAAATGACCCCTTCAGAGGTTAAATTAGACTGTTAACTCCCCTCAGGCAATGTGCAGCCATTACAGTGAAGGTGAAAGTCTGCACTATTGTGTCAGTAATTATGATAAGTCAAATCACAATCTGACACTAAGCCTGAACTTTTTCTCTTCACAAATCTTTGAAGAGACTCACTGCAAATAAAGTTGCCCGTGCATGAATATCATTAATGCGAGTAGGAGTGCTGCGTTTGTGTCTGTGTGAGGAAGTTTGCATCTAAAATCTGTCAAACGGTGAAACAACAAATCCATCAAAACATTACGTGAAAAATGACTAATCAAAACACTTTTCAGAGACACCCTAAGGCACGTATTGTCAGCTGAAATCAGAGCACATGCCAAGGAAACAGATGTGCTGAAAACAATGAGAGCCTGAATGACTTTGTACCACTTTGTTTAATTAAAAATAGCTTTTTAAAACGTGGAGAGGACAAACTGAAAGAATGCTTTTACTGAACTATCTGCTCTTTATTGAAAGACACTAACAGTGAACAAGAGGGAAAAAAGAAATGTCGAAATGATAGATAGATAGATAGATAGATAGATAGATAGATAGATAGATAGATAGATAGATAGATAGATAGATAGATAG
>JAUYWH010000009.1:16289208-16299401 GCA_034779795.1 Ctenopoma multispine | reverse complement strand
CCCCCCCCCCCCCCCCCCCCCACTGTTCTTTCCATTGACTTTACACACCTGATCCCTGTGATCTGAATGCAACAAAGAGAGCGGTGTTCTGTAGCTGAACTTACCCCCACGCTGCCTCACTGCCGTGTCCAAATAAGATCAACTGACCAGTAAACAGCTCCCAAATGTAGACCTGTGAATTTTTGCGTGAGCTCAGCGACTTATCCCGACCACTTCACTGTGGATTTACAAACGCTCAGACATGACATAACAGTTACTAGTTCTTTATTTATAGCCAAACTTTTATATTACATAAAAAAACTGGAAAAACAATTTGTCAGTCAAAAGATACCCTACAGTTTTCTGTGGTGAGTCACCATTTTATGTTAGTAGAAGTGTCAGAGTATGGCTGTCATCTGTGAAATGACATTACCACCACACTCTTTTTAGATAAGCATACACACATTGTGGTAGCCCCTCACGTGGGTTTGAGGTAGTTATAGAGGGCACTGAGTCCTCCTTGGAGCACCTCCTGGATAGGCTTGAGGAGGGGGTTGTGAATAATGTGAAGTCCTTTATCCAGTGGGTGGCACGCCAACCTCCCAAGTTTGCTGAGTTGATACATTTCCACCGGCACACTTTGCAGATCATTGAAGTCAACATTGAGGAGTTCTAAAGACTCAAGAAAACATAGAGTCTTGGGCAGCGTGTGGATACTGTTTCCCTCTACGATGAGGATCTTCAGGTTAACCAAGTCCTGGATGTGATCTGCAATTGTCTCCAGACGGTTGCAGGCTAGGTGGAGGAAGACTAAACCCTTCATGCTGTAGATGCATGTGGGGATATGAACGATGCGATTGTGGCTAAGGTTGAGTTTAGTCAGATTATGCATGGCTGCCAAGCTGACAGGGAGGCCCGTGATTTGGTTATTGGCCAGACTGAGCACCTCCAGACAGGTGCAGGAGCCCAGCTCCTCCGGCACCTCACTCAGGCGATTGCAACAAGCGAAGAGCACGCGCAGCTTCTTCAGGAGACCGATCTCGGGTGGGAGGCTGGACAGGTTGTTGCCCCAAAGGTTAAGGATCACCAGATTGTCCAGAGCACCAAGAGCAGGGGGCAGAGAGCACAGGCAGTTCATGGACAAGTTTAGCTTCTGAAGGTCTTGAAGTTCCCACAGCTCAGTAGGGGTCTTATCAAGCCCCCGCATGGCTAGACTCAGAGTGCTGTAACCAAAGTGCACAATGGTGTGTCTGCGAATCCTTTCAGCAGCCCAGGACAAGCTGGGCTGGTTGTCTCTCATAGCACTCTTCCTCCTTTGACTCACACTTGCATGGTTTAACTCCTTGTTGGAAAAACTGCGAGATTGCTTCCCGCCCATCGTCCTCACAGCAATGTTGATTCTATCGCCTATAACAAGATGTCAGCATGCAGTTAGCTCAATCACCAGCATTTGGAGCACTGGGAGGATCGCTAAGAATAATTGATGCTAATTGATCTCCGGGGTTCTTGAACAAGCCACACAGAACATGATCAGTTCCAGTGGCACTGTGGTATCTGGTTGTTGTAGAACTCCTGATGTTTGGCAGTAGTTACACTGAATCTTGGCTTTTCCGAGTTGACTTGCAGGCTGCTGTAACTGAGCACTACTATGACCAATACTCGTGGTCTGTGTCTCCCACACCAACTGCCCTTCTTACTGCATTTCATTCCCCAGCTGGTCCTGTCACTTTTCAAGTCCACAGATAGCACCCTGCTCTCCACCCACTACTGGATGGCTTGACAGGGGATAGGATGCTGTGTGAGCTCAGTCAGTGGAGGTATGACCTCATACCCTAAGACACAGAAATACACTGGTCCACACGTGTTGTCAAACTTGACAATGTTTACTCCGTTAGCTACATGTGGTAGTTTTATTTTATTTCTCAGACATTCGACACACTACCTTTGCCTGGCCATTATCTCATCTCACTTCTTATCTCGTGTCAGCACAAGCACCTTTGTGCTTGTTCCTTTGGTGCCACACAGGCAGTCAGGAAAACACTAAATCATCTCTTAAAAAAGTAACAGTCCTTAGAGGAATTAGTGGAGCCTAACGCACAGACGTAGTAGTTTGGTGTAAAACGACAGAGGGTTAAACTTTCCAGTATGTTCCCATAAAACTCTTCTATTCTAAATCTCATTTGTGAGGCCAAATGTTGAATTTGTCTTAAGGTAAAGGAATATATTGTGTTTATTCTACATTTTTAAATTGCATTTTGCCTGAGCACATACACACTGAGGTAAAAAGAAAGTTCTTTCCACCTAAACAGTTCTTTAATTATCTTTTTAGGGTTACTCCATGAAACAGCTCCAGTTACTCCATTGAAAATAGAAAAGTGATTTGATGCTCTGCAATTCTATAAACTTTTATTTTTAATACCTTAAGTGCATTTTGCTGATGATGCTTCTGTTTTACTGTGATACTTTTAATGCAGGACTTTTTTAATGAAGCATTTTTACATTGAGGTGTTGCTACTAGAGAAGCTGGAATTTATTTTTTCATCACAATGTACCAGATGTCAATGTGAAAACTGTGAGACATTGTGGAAGACATTGCTTTATCACATGAATCCACAGCTTGTTACAGATTTTACAGAAGCTTCATAATGAGTTTCAGCTCATTGCTGAATGTAGTGAGGTTAACATAATGGAGCATACCCTTTTGAAAGAGAAGTATATTCAAGTATACTAGCAGTATACTTCTTTCAAACTAAAAATAAGCAAGTACACTTTCATTTTATTTTTTATGTACTAATTTAGAGATTTACTAGATAATTACATTTAAGTATAATTGGTGTATACTGACAAGTTTACAGAAAAGCATAAGTATATTTGGCCTGTACTTGTGCAGACAAATACACAAAATACCCAGCATGCCTTTCAGCCATGTAACTTTGTAAACAAACACTTTTGTAAACAAATTGATTTTATAAATTAAGATGAACCTGGCTATGAAAATAGACTAGGGCTCTTAGTTGGAAGTAACTCATAGTTACAGAACCTGAATTGTAATTGCTTGTGTCTCCTTGTAAGTCGCTTTGGATAAAAGCATCTGCCAAATGTACTAAAGTAAAGTAAAGTAAAGACTAGTAGTACATCTCTAGTAAACTAACAGTACTCATAAAAGTTTGTTAGTTGTATTCTTAAAGTGTAATTGAACATTACTTAAGTTCACCTGAAGAAATTAACTTTTAGCGTATTTGTTAGGAACCAGATATTTGACCTCAATATTCAGTTGGATCAAAAACCAGAGCTGAAAGATTGTTTGACTTACAGTCAGCAGTGAGCCATAAACAGGCCTCTGGCAATGTGACAATCACAATAATCTCCCTCTGTAGCTGCTGGATGTGTAAATGAGATCAAGTTAGTTTAACATATTAACCTACCTTAACCTACATCCTCTTTGAGAACAATTTTGTCAAATAACAATACAAAATAGTTTTTCTAATCTAAATATTACTTTGATAAATTACTATTGTTATTCATTTCTGTGGCATCAGTTTTGTATAGGAGTTGTGATTCAAGTAATGATTTTTGAACCATTAGAAGTCGACATAAATGTGTTATGCAAACAACAGAGCTGTAAATAGGACCCTGGACTCGATCCACCTTCTTGGACAGCCTTACAGAGTCTGGACAGGACTTAGAGCGCCGTAGTCATCATTCTTCTCCCAGTCCAGTAATCAAAGTACTTGGATGACAGTTAGCAGTGTTATCCAACTCTGGGGACTCTGTGGCTCTGCTCCTGAGCATGGCTACATCAGCACATATGAATGACAGGTTGAATTATGTATTTGCTGAATTGGACACTGGAGATAGGGATGTTAGGGTGCAGTGGCCATTGACACAGCTGCTTGTGCAGCATGTCTCATCTGGACATTTTTAGTAAATGTTAATACTTCCCCATCACATCTTTGTGTAGGCACTGGTTTCTGGCTGACTTGTACACTTCTTGTGCGTGTGTGTGCGCGTGTGTGTGTGTGTGCACTTGCAGCGAAACACTTAATCACAAACTCTTTAAACAGCTACAGTTTTTAGGAGGAGATGCTGATCTAGTGTGTATGTGTGCCACAGCTAATTTCTCAAACAGCAGGATTGCTTTACCCTGCCATTCTTTATTTACATGAAAAATGACACCTTAGCTATAAACATCAGAGCATTCCCCACATGTGCAAACACAACGCTGGGAACACATGCTGTCAAATATGTAGAGAGACTCTGGCTTCTTATGCATAGTCTGTGTTTTGGGTTAACTGTGTACTCATAGTACCTACCTATATAAAACATAAGGCTGATGGGAAGAAAAAGGGAGGGGTGGGACCAAAGTTAAATAGATAGATGGTTGAATGGGCTTGAGAAAATGAAAATTTCTCTGACAGAAAGATGCCATCATGACATCTCCATATTGTAAAACACTTTGACATAATTCTGTGAGGTATGATCTGCATTAAACACTCCTCTCGTAAGCCGTGCATGTTTTTTTTCTTTCAAATGAATCTCCCTGTCTATCAGAGGAACAGATGTGTAAAACAGCTTGAGATTTAAATGACAAGACAATAGGATTTTACCATTCATCTTGCATTTGCACAACACCTTAAGAGTCACATTAGTACCAAATCACTCTGAGAACTGTTACAATCCTGCCCTCCTCGGGCAAAAAAATGATCTCATTTGAGAAAGCTCATCTGGTTATGTGGCACAATAATGACTCTGGGTGAGCTACCTTCAGAGACTCAAGTTCAAGATATATACCATTATTACTTGTTCATTACTGTGGAGGCTTCTGGCAAAGATAGATGACATATGGCCTTGCTGCCACAGCATCTACAGTAGGTGTCTCTGTCTTGTTGAAATGTAAGAGTATACCTGCCAAGGCCTGTGGCTCTTTAGAGTCTATATTGCAGACACATTACTCCCTGAAGCCAGCACTCATACCGAAGAATAGGTTCCCCCTTTAGACAAGATCAGGTCTGAGAGACAAGAAATATGCATTTAGCAAGTCTATTGAGTATTCCAGACAAAATTAGCACCATAAATGGAAGCAAGCACATGAACAACAGTGGATGGCGAGCCACCTGAGCTGATAATCGTGTATTATTCAGCAGGTGCAGATGTGAACATTCACACCACTGGACACTTTCCACTTTCCATTTGTGCATCTCCCAGCTAATGGAGCCTGTAGAAGTGGCCTTGCATTTTTTTTTTTTTTTTTCAAAAATTGAGGATATGTCACACATTTGAATTGCCATCTGGAAATTGGCTGCAGCACTGCTTTGCCCGAACCCCCAGGTGTCACAAAGGATCTACTTAGCAATGCAAATTAGCAGGGAGGAAATTTGAGGGAGTGTCCAACAAGTCAGCTTAGGGGCTTGAATACGAGGCCAAGAACATTTCATTTCAGTGTTTCAAATATTCATTCATTTACCAGATTGGACACAGAGGTTGCCCCTGGCTGCTTGTGCAAACAGACATTATGCAAATGAGTGTATTTCAAGGCAATCATAGAAACTACTTTTAAGACAAACCAGTGCTAGAAAAGCACAAACACAAATTCATAACCGCTTTCCTTAGAATATTTTTCACCTCCTTATCAACTCTAAGTGAAACACCTTTGCTGAGTATCTTGTAATCCCCTAATCTCTCTCCCCAGGCCACACGCCAGGTATCTGTAGTTAGATCTGTAGTGAAGTAGCCAGATTCATCTTGAGATAAACTGGGACAACATGATGAATAGATAATAAAGGCACCCAGGGGGAAGTTCTATCCAGGTTAACTCCACCGAATAAAGATACCATTTGTAATGATGGTTGGAATCAATGGGGAAATGCAGTGAGCAAAGCTAACTGTGCTCCAAAGTGACCAAATCAGTCCTGACTTTGCTGATGCAGCAGATGGGGAGTACAAACCAATTGTGGCTGTGACAACAACAAGCGGGGTGATAAAGTACCATCGAGCAGTCTATCTGGGTCTCACCTGCTCACTCGCTCTTCTACAGGCTAGTGAGTGCCAAACAAAACAGTTATACAGTGAGCAGAGCTGTAGAGTGATCACAATGACACAACCTGTCAATGCTTTGGGATGGCAAGCAGGTTGATTGATTTGGAGTCCAAGCATGACCTTGTCACACCCTGTAACGTCAGCAAGCTCCCAAGGGAGACTACAATGAACCGCTCCCCCATAATTATATTAAATAGAGAGCAATTAATATGTGTGTTATCTAACGTATGAGGGAACAAGCCACTGTACGCACCTCCGACCCATAAGAGAATATGCAGGAGTGTCTAGTACAGTATGTGACAGCCAGGGAACAGCCACCATGTGGCAACTCCAGCCACTGCAGGATTTTTTTTTTAAATGCATAAGGAGTTGAGTTGGACTAATCAGAAATTCAAAACACATAAGAATAATACATTTATTTGACATTTTGACAATGACATTTAAAATAAATCAACTCAAGGTTCACTTACCAGGTTTGTCTGGAGCCATCTGTTATGGTTGGAGGTGCAGTTGTCAGTTTTCACTGGTTTTATTTTCAAAATGTGTTAATTTTTAGCACATTTGCTTCAGTCTGCCAAAGTATGTATGGATTGTTTCAGACAGAGCCTTTCATTTAAATCAATAATAGACACCAATCTGCAAACATTGGCAACAATCTAAAAATATACAAGTTCAGGCCAACAATTATACTAATCACACGTGAGTTCATCACTACTTAAATCAACACCAGGATGTAATCACACAAATGCAACAAGTATCCAGAAAACATCAAGATATCGCCCTCAAGTAGAACTGGGAGAGAGCAATAAAACAGCCAACAGTGATGGCAGTCAGATAGCTATCTCATATTGCCAAATGTTCATGCCCATGATTACTGGAACAATCATGAAGCCCCTTCATTGCAACAGTCATGTTGGAAATGTGTCACAGTGAGTGAGGTGTGTTGTGAGTGTAGACAGTGGGTTGTCTGCTTGTTCTACGTCTTGGTGGTATGTCAGGTGTGGTGGAGAAACTCGTACTAAAAAGTTCTCCATGTGACTACAAGTGACAGTAGTGAGGCTTCAGGGTTTTTTTCTGTTCATGCCACCAGAACTTGAAACAATAGGATTTGACAAGCTCTGTTCTAGACATTAGGATGCTTGCCAGACCATCACTGCCAGCATGCCATAAATGTTTCATGTGGAGCTGATATGGTAATCATTGGATCCCTACAATGACACCTTGTGAGAGTTGGATAACGATGACTGTCTTTCAGGCCTGTGTGACTCTGGACATAGTCCAACAGCTGAGGCACAGCCTGAAGTGTGAATCAGCCAGTTAAAAAGGCCTCGTTGTGACCAATATATGTACATAAAAGTCTCAAAGATGAACAAAATAAAAGGTGCACTGGGTGTCCTTCAGGCAGCATGCAGATATGCAGACTCAGTGGAAGATGATTAACAAAAGCATTCCTCTGAGTTAAATATGCATTCCGTTTCATGAGGCTTGCAAGTGGGTCCAGGTGCCCATTGGTGGCACAGACCCAGCTGGAGGATGTGGCCGACTCGCTCTGCTGGCGCTCAGGCTGGCATACTAAGAGAGCCAGGGGTGCTTTCACAGTGAGTTGAAAGAGGCTGGCACTGGTGCTGTACACCCAGGGTTCAGAAACACGAGCTCCAGCTGCATGTCTACTAGCTTGCATATAGCTAAAGAAATTAGAGACTGGAAATCTAAAGTGAAATTTCAACCTGCAACACTGTTCGTGACAAGAATATTGATCTCACGACATTAGCAAATCGTGCACAGCACCAGCGCCTTAATCACATCTGTGTCTCGCTGTACGAGATACTGTGAGATTAATTGTTGAGGTAAAAAAAAAAAAAAAAAGAACTTTTCCAATCACAGGGGATGAAGCAATAAAAGGCCAACATGTCTGAAAGAGCTCAGTGTATTATTTCTCTGAGGCTTGTGTAAGCCTTTTATTAAAGTGAAACAATCTTGTCAGACACCTGTTGTTCCTGCAGGGGGTATTTATTGTTGGCCTATGTCAGCACACTGTAATCCCTGGCTAGAACATGGCTGTATTACCAATGTGATCTATTCTTGGTCATCATAATTTCCTGTTTTGAGTGTGTGTGCGTGAGACTGGTTGACAGAGAGGCAGAGAAAATGACAGCGTCCATGTGTGCGGTTGTGTATTATTGTGTGTATCCAGTGATTGCGAGCACCCTTCAGCCATTTTTTTTTGTGGACACCCAATGTCATGCAGAACAAATCGCCTATTGCTGACACCAGTGATTTCTTGTGTCTAGTGCTGAGATGTTTATGTGGAGGCGAAACTCTTGGGTCTTAGTGACGGGAAGCTGGACATTTCTGTGATTAAGTAGTAATGGCCGAGGACGTGACAGGGATTTTATTGGTCACATGGCAGGAGAAACTGCACACCCTAGGGCCCGTTTGCTATTTTTGAGAGAATATATAATTATTTCAAGAGTTTTTTTTCCAAAAACTCTAAAACTGGCATTTGGGTTGTGAGAAAAAGGTAAAGCTTGCAGCAATTTTACAACCTCTGTGTAGAAAATGCAGTTATAGTGCTGAATGACTGACACTCATAAGTAACTTTAGAGTGTAAAAGCACCGAGGACTCTCATCATCTCACCACCTTTGCCATGTCTGCCTTGAATTCCAGTGTCTGCCTATGGGTTTAACCCACTAATTGTGGCCTGAATGCCTATGGTATTGTTGCATGCCTGTGGCCACAGTTATATTAAGACGTGGGTATTTTAACATCTATAGTGTAATACACCATCAGCTTAGATAATTAGAAATGAGTGTAGGCTGATTTGTGTGTAAAGTGCAAAAGGTTGTCTAAAAGGTTGTGAAGAGCGCTTCGTATTGTTTGGTAAAATTTGAATGACAAGGCTCTGAGAGACTTGGAGTATGAACCGAAAACAAAAGGTGGAAATAAACAGTAATTAGAAGATGATGTTTCTATGGGAACATATACAGTAGTTATTTGTACAGACAGGCCTGTGGTGGTTCTGTGGCTGGGTCCTGTGTGAGATATAAATGGTCCTATGAGGACATCTACTGGCCAATGTTAATGTAGCTGAAGGCATGAAGTGCTTATTGTGTCTTTATTACTCACAATAATAACATTATATCTCAAATAAAATTCATATTCCTGTGCCTATTGTGTGTATAGTATTCAATTAGAATTCTTTAGTGATGTTAGAGTAGTCAACAAGTAACCTTTATATCCACAGTGCACTGTGAATCCCAGGTACACATAAAATACTAGGCTAAGAAATACAGCTAGAATTTTGGATTCTGATCAGACATGTAAATATAACGAATATTTACTAATGTAATGTAAAAGCCATGTCTGAAGATTGTTACATAAGTATAAAAGCAGATCTCACACTTCACAGTTCAGTGTACAGTATCAAAAGAAAAATGATTCTGCATGACTGTGTCAGTGTTGCAGATGATCAGAACTGATCTAATTTTATATTTAATGAAGAGGTTTTTGTTTTTTTTCAACCAAACAACAACAAAACTTTATCCTATGGTTCATTTAGAGATGGTATCATGTGATCATTTATAATAGATACAGTTGTACTTAGCAAGTAGTCAAGACTGTTTATTGGAAATGTGTATGTCTTTAATTCCATTATAACTCTATAATGAGGATGGAGTTGAACTACTACTACCATTACTAGTACTACTACCACTATTACTAATGATAATAATAAAAGCTAATAAATTGACTTTGAGGCAATGTTCTTTATTAAATACTTTTAACAAAAATAATTTTTTGTCACATTTTGTGAGCTTGTCTTAGTCAGTTTGTGTCAATTTTAATATAATGGTGCGATGTGACTATATAATATGTTATTTTTAATATGTACTGATACTACTATAAAAACTTTGGTTGTAGCAATCAATACTGACCCTATAGTCTTAATAATAATAAATCTATATACAGTAATAGTGTAATAATTTTATAGGAATTAATGGTAATGGTACGTCCATGTTGATAAGTTCTGATGTTTGATGGTAATTATAGCCACTGCGATGTGTTTGCTACATTATGTCTGTATGTAAAAAATGACGAGGTCCAGTTAAACCAGGCCAGTAGTTTATATATATATATATATATATATATATATATATATATATATATATATATATATATA
>JAUYWH010000009.1:16202319-16289108 GCA_034779795.1 Ctenopoma multispine | reverse complement strand
AGTATTTTATATATATATATATATATATATATATATATATATATATATATATATATATACATATGAATGACATTGCATCCGACCACCCAGCACGTCATAATGTCCATAACAGCCAATCATATTTCAGAGATTTGGCACTGCTGCTCTACGTGCAGCTGTTTCACCCAATCAATACTTTGCAAAAATGCTTCAACACCCGCCTTCACTGCGCGCGCAGCCAATCGCGACGCAGCAGTAATTACTAATTCATTACATAGCAAAGGGGAGTGACGCAGTTATTGTAGATCCATAGATACTCCACGCTTTTTCATATGACTTGACATAACGTTTTTTTTTTCTCCCACCAAGCCGTGGATGTAAATTTCCTCTTAAGCACAGAAAGAACAGGGATCCCTGCTGCCATCTGCAGGCTGTATGTCGAATCTCTGCGCTCCTTGAATTTGGATGCCATTCCGCTTGGAGGTTGCGGTAGACCCCGAGGACTAGATGCGATAACAAGAACGAGATATGCCGCAGCCGAAATCACGAAAAATCGCCATCCTCGGGTACAGATCCGTAGGTGAGTTCAGACAAGACGATGCACAGAGGGGAGGAGGAGGGGGGGGGGGGGGGTTACACCTCAGGGGCCTTAGATGCGACGCTGAGGCTAGATTTAAGCGGCCTTTCGGGTCAGTTTAAGTCCATTATGTGAGCGGTTTACGCCTCCTATAATAGACTTAAATTATAGGGAGGAGGATGTGTCACGCAACATTTCCGAGCGCAGCCAGGTGAGACCTGGCCTTTTGTAGGTTTTGTAGCACTGGAGGCCTCGCGTCATGTGTGAAAGACAGATGTTTCAGTTGTCTGCTTGTTGAGACGCTTCTGCGAGTAACCCTGCGTTACGGCTGCGGGGTTTTGACGCATCGCTGTGCACTTTTCTTTATTCGACTCTCGAGCCAAAGAAGCGCAGTTTGTCTGCGGTGCGAGGATGTTGAGGATGACAAGATGGCACGAACAGATAACACACAGGCCCAGCCAGCATGGCAGCACTAACGAACCCCCACTCTGTAACATTCCCACTTAATATGGTGTTTGTGTGGTGTTTCTGGTTGCCTGCTCTGTACAGCGTGTACGCCATAGAGGTTTGTGTGGCTTTACAGGTATTCTAATAGAATCTATACATTCTGATGCTTTTAAGGTTTTATGTCTACATTCACAACATTTTTTTTACTACTAATTTGTTTTTTATTTGTTTCTGCAGGAAAGTCCTCCTTGACAATTCAGTTTGTGGAAGGCCAGTTTGTTGACTCGTATGACCCAACAATAGAAAACAGTAAGTGGGGATTTTATGGTCTCCTGTAATCCACTCAGATCTTGGTGCAACTTGTCTTTTAATCACTTTTGTTGATTGGTGAAATGTAAACATCAGCAAGACTAAATACAGTGACTTTTGTCACAAACGACATCCTGCAAAATAATTACTAAGTTAAATCAGCATTTTTCTCAAACTATTTGAAGCATGACTTTGTAACAGCTATAAGCTACTAGTAACTATGTTAATGATCGCTCAGTCTGTTTTTTATTCTGGTTAAAATCAAGTGAAACAAATACAAACTACAAATCCGGACTATTTAGAAGCTTGAACTTAAAAATGTACTTTAATAATGAATTATTGTGTGAGGTACAGGCTGTGGTATTGTTTGACTCACTGCTTCATCAGTTGATCATGTATGATCACACGTTTGGTTTTCAGGCTGTTAGCCAAAGCTCTACACTGATTATTCATACATGAACTAAAGTTAATTTCATTAATGTTATCCAAAATCAATTGTTTTGTGTGTGTCCCCCACACCCCCCACCCCCTGAATGGATTTGCTTAGTTGGCATGGATGGATATGGTTGTCACATGACCCAGATATGAAATTTCAGTCACAATAGTCCATTAGTTTTTCATGCAAGATAGAGTACACATTTTTTTCCTCATTTAATTATTTAGTTATTTAGTACATAAAATGTCAGAAAGTGTTGAAAAGTATATTACGTTTATTTTTTTTCAGTGACATTATGATATCTCTTATTTTGTTTGAGCCATAGTCCAGAGTTTGCTGACAGATGGAACAGGAGATCATTTACAAATTGTGCCTTATAATTATAAATTATCTAACAATTTAATTGAAGAAGAAGAATCTTTTCCTAGGGAACTCAGAAATCAGCCTTTGTATTGTGCGGCTGAAATAAACCTCTACTGACTCTCTGATTGCTGTGAGCCTGCACAGCTCTGGCTTAGAGCAGGGACTTCACTGAAGATACGGCGCATTTTGCCAAAGGAGAAAACATACCGTGCAGTTATCCACCGACCTCCACAACAACAAACATGTTTTCAGACACTCCAGAGATCTGAATCTGAACCTCACCTGTAGGCTGTTTCTCTTTTTTTTCCCATCATGTTACATACCACCCTGCGCTTCTTAAATGTGTGGTCTGTATCTATAAATAATCACTGGATGGATAACATAGCAGAGGAAGCATCGGGGTTATCAGTAAGATGCCGCAGGCTGTGTAATCCCTCAGTCCCACTGTAGATAATATGAAACATCTCCAGGCAGATATTGACATTCTTGTGCCGAATGAACCCATTGGTCCTATGCAAACCAGAATGGATCCATAACTGGGCTGTGTGTTGTATGTGTGGAGATCTGCAGACGGAAATAACAGAGTAATAAAAACAGGGTTGGCTGTATAGCGCTCTCTATCTTTGTTGCTACATTTTAGGTTTTTGCCTGAGTTCTTAAAGAAAATGTCTAGATTTCCATTGAGGAAAATGGTTGACTTATAATTTTTATTGGATAATGTCTAATTTATGATGTTTCTTTTGACTGCAGCATTCACTAAAATGATCACAATAAATGGACAAGAGTACCATCTGCAGCTGGTAGACACAGCAGGACAGGTATGACTCAGTGCATTATAGCACTTCCAATTTGCCCTTCAATAGGGTATTCATTTCTATGTAAATATTGGTGGGTGATATGTTGTCAGAATGCCTTTTAATTCTTCTCCAGGATGAGTACTCCATCTTCCCACAGACTTACTCCATAGACATCAACGGTTACATTCTGGTCTATTCGGTTACATCTAATAAAAGGTAAACCTGCATCCGTCTTCATGAAAGCAAAGAGAAATCTGATTAAGTACTGTGTAATGAGCTGGAGTAAGTACTGAAGGAGAAACCATCCTGTCATTTCTTCCAGCTTTGAAGTTGTACAAGTTATCCATGAAAAACTGTTGGACATGGTGGGAAAAGTTCAGTGAGTATCACCTGCTCTCATGTCCAGTGCTCCCAAGACATGTGCCATACATAAATGACAATACGATGTTTACTTCTCCTCCTATGCAGAGTACCAATTATGCTAGTGGGAAACAAGAATGACCTACATATGGAACGGTATGCCATAAAACACACTCATGGGAAGACATGGGTCAAAGCGTTCGCCAGTTATCTTTCATATTTATTTCCAGGCTCCCAGTAGCAGAGATGCAAAACACAACGTACCCGACATATAAGACTCAAACATAAACAGATTTTAATATTTGCACAAAGGTGGCATGTTATAGCTGCAGTCATTCAAATACGACATACTCAGAACTGATTCAATAGATTTCATTTTACTGTGACATATTTGTGTTTATTTTACTCTTGACCTTGTGACTTTTTCTCTTTAGGGTAATCAGTTGTGAAGAGGGAAAAGCATTAGCTGAATCCTGGAATGCTGCCTTCATGGAGTCCTCAGCTAAAGAGAACCAGGTAAGAGCCGAGGACATGCAGATGACGTTCTGCATCAAGTACTTTTTAGATTCTCAAGGACCAGTATTCTCAAGGCTTATTTATTTATTTGAAAAAAATACAGAATTACACTTCAGGTTAAAAAATAAAAAAAGGTATTGATGTAAATGCAACATAAATACAGCTCACAGCAACCTGTTGAGCTGGGTTCAGCTCCAGGTTCCTAACCACTAGAGGACGAGCGTGTATAGATAATAGATGGACGGTCAGTTACTGACATGCATCTGTTGGCAGAAGAGCGAGACACATTTGCTTCGCAGCCTGTCTTGTGTGGCTCTGAGTAGAGTTTTCCAAAGCATAAAAATAACACTAACTGCGTCATCTCTGGGTTTTTTTTTTTTTTTTTTCTTGGCTTGGAGACCACAAATGTGTAATAGAAAACCTGTGTTACAAGTTGAGTATATGGAAATTAAAATATGTTCACCAGATAACTAGTGATGTTATTAAATTGCATCATGGGAATTGTAGGAATGAGCATTTTTGTACCTTGACACAAACTAGAGCCCGGAGGTCCAGATGTCTCAGCATCCACTTCCTACATTTTGATCCTTCTTGCTGTTTCTCTATAAACAGTTTTCAAAGATTTGTGTGGAATCCATCTTTCGTGCACTTCTTTCAAATGGTGTACACTCACATATCTATACTAGCTGTCTGTCCACCACCAAACAGTACACAGACAAAGTTAGCAGCTGGCTAATAAACATAGTGTAGTAGCTAAAGAAACAGATTTTTTACTCTGGAGAATCAAGATTCCACACTGCATGAATGCTAATGTTCCTCCTTGTCTTCTTGGCAAATAGCTGGTATTTGCTGACAAGTTCTCACCAATCACCATTATAATATAAGACTATACTATATGTCAATGAATTCAGGCTCAACAAAGGAGCCAGATTTTGACCAACATAAGAGAATATAAGCAACAAACTTCTATGTACAGCTGAAACAACGTTTTTTAAAAACATCTGTCTGTTTTAAATCAAAGTGTTGACTGAGACAGTGAGACTTTTTTTTTTTTTCTCAGACAGCCGTGGAGGTTTTCCGTAGGATGATCCTGGAGGCAGAGAAGATGGACGGCGGCGTGCAGCCAGGAAAAACGTCCTGCTCCATGATGTAGAGCCGCCCAATCAACACACAGGACACTGCACTGGGATATCCCGTTACTTGAAGGCTAGCTGCCAGTTCTCCTCCACCTCAGCTGACTCCACCCCCCCAGGGTCCTAAATATCCAATACTGTCTATTTATGGCTCTGAATCCACTGTTATTTATCAGTATTCCTTGTTCCCTTTTGTCATCTTTGTTTTCTTTGTGTGTTTGATAAAAAAAAAGAATGAGTGGTGGTTCCCTTGTCTTACATTTCATTTCCCACAATCCACCCCTCCTCCATATCTGTGCTCAGCACTGATGCAAAACACAGAGCATCATTATTGGGTGTATCAGAAAAAATGTTTTCCTGTGCTTGGTAATGATGACAACCGTAACTACGGCCAGAGATATTAGTGGCTTGATGCATCTTAGCTTCCAATTATGCATCTCCCCAAAGGCTACAAGCCTTCCTCTGTTTAAATAACATGAGATAAGAGAAATGTCAAGTCTGTCTAGCATACATTCGGAAAATTGATAAGCAAACACAGACGTTTCTTCTGATACATCACCAGCTGTTTAGTCCCTTCCAATATACAGCTCTTTTTCTACGTCATCTCCGCATAGTCCCTCACTTCTCTGTTCCTCTGTTTATTTTCATAGCGATTACTGTCAGCCAAAAAAATAATAATCTGCATCCATTTTCTAATGTTGAAAATGTTGTACAAATGTTTTTGATTGTAATCATTAAAGCAAAAAGTGGTTATGTAAGAGAAGACTGAGTGTGGATCCTTGGCTAAAATGTGTGAAAGCAGACAAAATATATGAATTAGATAGTTATAAATGAAATTTGAAGCTCAAACGAGCGAAGCTCTTTGCAGGGTAGTAACTAAAACCTAACTCTGTTTCTTTCAAAAGTGACTTTTTAAAACAGAAAAAGTCAAATATTGCAAACATAAAACACACACAAACATATGCTGTTTTTCAAACTGTAGTAAATCCTTTATTTGTTGGGGTGAGGGATTTATACAGAGATTTATTTTTCATTTCTAAAACACAGCTACTTTGTATTAACACCTGCAGCAGCAGTCAGCAGGAGTCACTGCAGGATGAAGGCTTTGCACAGTGGGTACACCAGCAAACTGTAATGTTGATTAATGATGATTTTATTGAATATTATATATATCTATTGAATTTTAAAACGTGTTGCACATGTCTTCAGTACAGCATGTGATCCTGATGTAGGCGTTCATCTTCAGCATTTCGCAGTCTCGCAGAGCCATGCATTTTTGAAACTGGCCATCTAAGAAAGAAAAAATAATTATAAAAATATTTGGCACAAAGTGCTTTTGTTATGTAAGACGGATTTCACTCTAGTACACACATTCAACTTGTATTTATTTGCAACCACATGACTTTCTGCTGTTGTTAACTTACTTGATGCTGTTTTGCCACAGCTTGTCTTAGGGAATGTTCTCTCTTTATACCTGACATTGTTCAACAGTAAAAACTATTTACCTCAGCGCAGATGTCACTAGTCATCTAAACTTAGTACCAAAGTTTGCACATACATCCGTGGGTTTTAACTTAACTACAACTCACAGCAAAGATAATATTTACACTTTACTTTGGTCCAAATTTTTATTTTCAAGTTCATGTATTTGTTTACGATAAAATAGTTTGAGCGTTGTGACGAACTCACATGGTTCTCTGAGGAACTTGGCAGAAGCACAGCTATTCTTCCCTGGTTTACACTTCTCTACAGTGAGCTCACATGGGCCCCCAGCTATGTTGGAGACACAGCGGTGACAGTCCAGGGCTTCACCTGAGGCCAAAAACACAAAGAAAACATTTTAGAGCTTGTTTTGTACTTTTACTTCTTAACTTTCATTTCTTAGATATTACTCCTACAGTCCTCTCTTAGTGACGAGATTCGCCTCTGACTCTCTGAAAGGTCTGCTGAGATTGTGCGCCTGTTCAGCAGAGAAAGTAGACCTCCCCGCTGCACAGCAGCAGACACTGTGTTTATTCAGTGGAGAATCAGTGACAGACTCACCAGCTGTAAGCAGCAGGGTGATGGTTGAAGCCAAGACCAACAGCTTCATTGTTCTGCTCAATATGGTTTCCTGCAAGAGATTAAGCACAAATTTGATAACTCAGTATGAACAGTACTTTCAGTACAGAATTCATGACACAAAACATGACTTTCTTAAGTTTTTCTTGGGTAGTGATTTTAAGGAACTGGTCTGAAATACATCAGAGTAAAGATACTCAGTAAAGATAGTCAGAACAGCGGCTTGGTGGCAATCCTCATGCCAAAAAACAAACATTGTTTTATGTGTATGTACTGTACCTTGCTGATATCTCTGTCCTGGTGTCTTCCAATAACTGACATGCATTCACCATGGTTCCCTCTATTTATACCCGTTCATACTTCCTGTCCTGTCATGGTTACGTCCCATTAAGTGGTGTACTCACCTTGGGTACACTGTACTCAGGGGTTACAGTTTCCCAATGCACAGATTCCTGAATTATGCAACAGTTGTCCACCCTTTGTCCACACCTGTATATAATTCATGAGAGTTTCATACTATGTATGCATTTGTCACAGACAGCTATAAAGTTTTATTTTAGTTTGTATCAAGAGAGATGAAATGAGTCAAAGGTTCAGTATGTTTGCTTTAGGTAGATTATTTCTGACATGTTTAAAGCCTAATATCCTTAACCAACATCAACATCAAACATAAAAAGACTCAATAAATACAAAGTCTGAACTCATTAGTAGCAGTAAAGTTTGTGAACCTCACCATCTGTCATGCACTCAAAGTAAACATATTTAACTTTTACATCCAATTTAAAAAGCATGCATAAAATAGCTCAAATAAAATTACTCTTACTGAAAAATATACAGTAGATAATGCCTTACCATAAAAAACTAAGCATTTATTCTAAATGCATAGAATACAAGAGAATTAATGATTCTCCTGTACACCTCTTCTGGTGAAAATAGTCTCTAAATTATCCCCCAGGAGGCCAGCTCATGAAAAAAATAGGCCGACAGCTGTTTACATAAAGTGCAAAAGTCCACACAGTTTTTAAACCTACACAACTAAGAAAAATGCTTAGCACCACTTTGATCTTTGAATGACTGCTTTAATATGAATGTCAAACCTTGTTGTACTTACTAATCCCCCAAAATCCATTCAAGTACATTAAATCATTTCCAATTGTTTGTTTTCTGTCTGCTACTGAATATGGACAGAGAGGGAATAAGGTCATACACTACATTAAAACAAGTCTTATTTATTTGGATCCTGCTCCACCTACTTAACATTACACTGGGTGTTTTTTTGATGTTGCAGCCGAGGGTCTCCTCCCAGATTTTCATGGGTCAACGTCTAAATTGATCCAGGAATCCTCTCTGGATCAGCAGCAGAGAGACTACAACAAAAGATAAGCTGGAGGGATTTCTACTTTGGAGTAAATGATCTTTGTTCTCTTACTCATCCTACCATTAAAACTCAGACATGGATAAGTAGCTCAAAAATGAGTAGCACCACACCTCATTGTTTCAACATTTTCACCATTTACTTGTTCAACTTGTTAGACAATTTGTTGTTTGCTCTGGGTCATTCTCGTGTCTTTTCACCTCTACTTCATCTTTCCACTCTGCGTCTGCTTTGCTCCTCGACTCCCCTCATCTGGACGCAACCCAAATATTATTCTGCAACCTCGACTCAGTGCACCTTCACTCTCAAAGCCCCATCAAAGCAAAATGTCTCTCTCTCTCTCTCTCTCTCTCTCCATCTATTGTTTTGCCCTCCAGAGCCAAAGTCCAATATCAGCACTGGCACATGTAAGAAAAACTGTCCATGTGGCAAAAAGTCTAAACCCCCCATTGTTGCGCTTTTGTTTGCTCTGCCTCGCGATACCATCACACTCTCTCTCAGCCATATATATCTGGGTGTCCAAAATTTTCCGCTCTTTTACTGTGTGGCTAGTTTGGAACAGCTAACAGTGGAAAATGACTCAGTACTCAGGAAAGGTGAGTACCAAAACAATGCAACCACAGTGGAGCATTCCTAAACATATGCAGGTGCTCCACATAAAAGTCAATCACAAAGACAATAATGTGGATGACTGGTCCACCCTCAGATATTAACAATGGCATGTTTGCAAGGTATTTTTTTGCTCTGTGTGGCTCAGTGTTAGCCACAAATGACAAATTTTTGCTCAATTTTTGACACGACTTATCTGTAATAAAATATTTTAATCTTGTGGCAAAAACAGATCGTGTTCTTTGAGGGAAAATGCTTCACTGGGACCAAACTAGAGATCTGCAGTGAGTGCGACAACTTCCAGGATCGAGGCTTCATGAACAGGGTCAACTCTGTCCGCGTGGAGAGCGGGGCCTTCGTCTGCTTCGACCACCCAGACTTCAAGGGACAACAGTACATTTTGGAGCATGGAGAGTATCCTGAGTTCCAGCGCTGGAATGCACACAATGACCACATGGGCTCCTGCAGGCCCATCAGGATGGTAGGAGTGTGTGTGTGCAAGTGAGAGACTGCAGGGACAGACAATTGTTTCCTTGGTAAAAAATAATAAACCTGGCAGACTCGCATATGTGTAGCCTCATTTATGCATATCTGCTTTTTCAGAATAGTTTATTTACTTGAGTATATAATGATGATGTCAAGCAGCACAGAAACATATCAACAACTTTTCGTATCAAGCATTGACACCATAAGCTGAAAGAAAGTGCACTTCAGACATAGACTGTGGGTTGTACATATCATCCTCCACATATACATTTAACCTTTAGATTTCTATAGGTACAAGTGTTTGCACAGTCACATAAAGGAGGAGGCCTTGGTCCTTTGCAGTGAGGTGAAGGCGGACATTGTTGCTGTGACTCACTGAGCTTGCATGTCTTTATCCTTCCCAGCACGGCGAGCACTACAGGATGGAGCTGTTTGAGGGAGACAACTTCAGTGGCCAGTGTGTGGAGCTGTGTGAAGACTGTCCATTTCTGCAAGCACGAGGCCTGACAAAGAACTGTGTCAACTCCGTCAAGGTTTATGGAGATGGAGCGTATGTATCTCTACAGCAAAGGACAGTGTTTCATATAACCTGCCTGGAAGACTTTTAAACATGTGCTACATCAGCCTAAAAATTCAAAGCAAGATAGAAACAATTACATTACATAAAAACTACAAGAAATAGATAAAAATAAGTAGAAAATGATGTGTGCAATTGTACCTATAATTTAACACTTTTAGTTTTTAAAAATACATATTTAAAAGAAATGACTTGTAATTGTTTTTCCAAACAGCTGGGTGTTGTATGAGGAGCCTAACTACCGTGGCCGCATGTACATTCTGGAGAGAGGAAACTACTGCACCCACATGGAGTGGCAGGCAGAGAACCCCAGCATCCAGTCTGTCCGTAGGGTGGCAAACTACTTTTAGAACCAGCTCAGAGTCCCTGGCAATGTGAGTGCACGGATGAGACTATCCACTGTGGAAACACATGCCACACTGTCAAGTAATCTCATACTGACTTTGTGTAAAATAATAAAAAATGAAGAAAATGTCTGACGCCGCTTGCTGTTTTATTTTTGTACTGAATTATTCAAAGGATGAAATAAAGTAGTGAATCTACAGTTTCTTCAATTTCCATTCTTTCTCTTTATATGTGAAACTCCCAACGTAACCACCACAGTTCACTGATTCATGTAATTGGT
This sequence comes from Ctenopoma multispine, assembly GCA_034779795.1. Taxonomy (NCBI): domain Eukaryota; kingdom Metazoa; phylum Chordata; class Actinopteri; order Anabantiformes; family Anabantidae; genus Ctenopoma; species Ctenopoma multispine. The sequence goes on along the minus strand of JAUYWH010000009.1, from coordinate 16,278,458 downwards.
TTCTATTATACGCTATAACTACAGAATCTTTAAGTGCTGTTCTTCTCTCATACTAATGGATCCATTATGAAGTTGTATTCTGGATATCAGTGAAGGCAAATTACCAGACAGATGAATAGGACTATTATCTACTCGTGGGGAATTAAATTGTTTTGATAGTTTAAAAAAAACATGCAAATGTAAATTTAATAAAGAGAATATAATAATCTAATTAAAATTAAACTAAACTAACTGAAACTAAATTACATACACATTTACTCTTCCATCTTATTAGTAGTAACATGTGGTATTTGGCCAAACGTTAAACAATACAAACTGTATATTTGTCCTGCATATAATGTATAAATCGGGAGTGAATGACAGATGTTGAAGCCGTAGCAGCAGCTGCCCGGGGAGCTCTGCTACCACCTAGTGTCATTTATCTATATTCTACTGTGAAGTTGAGTTGCTCACCTCAAGGTTTTCCATAGGTCACAATGGAGACTTTCAGCTTCAATGACACAAACACACAAAGAGATAAAAACACGTGCATATAACACATGTATTTCTATTTGATGTTCATCCTCCTAAATTGGTTTGCCTGACAAGCACATGTCGAGTTTTATTATATTTATTACAGTTCATTTCACCTCATATGATACACAAAAGACATGACGTCCAATGCAGAATAACTGACGACAGGCTGGCATTTATTACATTTAATAGCATTTTTACAGGACTGTTAGCTTATAATTTCATGTTTTTTATGTACCACTGGATCATTTCCTTCCGTGCTCTAACTCATCTAGGAATGTCACACCGTGGTTGTGGCCCCTGGATCTTTAATGAGCTCTCATGTGCTTTCTCTTCCAACATGTCATGACAACACAACATCTATCAGTACACGGTTTCACTCGTGGCCCCTATTGAGTTATGGGGTCAATATAGAATAGCTTAATGAGGAAATGCTTTGTCTTGAGTTACACTCAATGGCACTAGTTTAAGGGAGATTACCTATAGCTAACCTTATTCCTGGAGCATTTGCTGCATGAATTGGCTGGGTGTCACCAACATGCCATTAGTCTGGATGTCAAAGACAAGCAAGCGAGAGGGACCTGTGGGCAAGGCTTAATGGCATTTTAACTATGTCACTGTTGATTTCCTCTGATGATGGGTTTATTTTACACAAAGGACTTTAATTTTCAAACTGTGGAAATGCTTGGAAGCAAACTACATGCCTTGATATTTTATTATTGTAGACAGCTATTCTATTTCACAGACCTAAATTACTTCCTCTAATGGAGATTTTTTTTTCTTTAGTAAGGAGAGTAGCAAAGAGAAGCCGAGCCAATTAGTGAGAGCAAAAGAACTTCAACATTAACTTTTATTTGGGGGGAAGATGCTTCTAAAGGTGAATGTCTGTTGACTAGGAGATTAATAGTGTGGCCTGGGCGACAAAATACATCCTTTTTTTTTGAGTCAGTCTGCACTTAATTTGTCCAAATGAATTTGACCATTACATAAAATATCATGTTTGGAAAATGTGGAAGCTCATTGTCATATATAGTGTTTCCCACAATAGAAATGCTTAGTGCTGTGTTTAGTAATTAGAACGAATAAATTTTAAATAGCATTTATTGTATCCTGTTACTCCAAATTAGGTCAGCTATTTTTAGCACTGACACTTACGCACAAAAAAAAATATTCAGAGAAAAAGGCTGTGAGAGATATTTACCACATAGACACAGACAAAACTCTAAGCTGATACGTTTTTTTTACAAAAAGCTGGTTAAGTGTAATTGTGTAACGTCCCTAGAATGGAAACATATACAGTATACATATAAACGGGTGATACAACAAAAAATACTGCAACAATATCTCAGTAATAATACGTTTTTTTTATAACCCGCTTCTCATTTGAATAAAAATGTAATTAGAACTCGATAAAAGTATCATTTAAACGTGGTAGTACATGATAAGAACCGAAAAGTGGCTTTAAAAAAATCCCAACTCTGACTACATGAAGTGCCAAGTGTTGTATGAGCAGGAACCGGGACAAACAGCAACGTGGAGGAAAAAAACCCACACATCTTCCCGCAACACCTATAATTCCTACTGTTGTCATTTCTACGGTTGAAATAATGTGTTAGTTATCAATACGAGGCTAAAATAAGGTCATTTCAGGCGTATTTCTTCGGGTGTCGTGTTAAGGTCACTCGCTGGCTGTATGAATCCCCCTCTTTGTGTTTACACATCCGGGTTTCCCTGTTTGCAGCCCATTCCCCATTTAGAAGCCATTTTGGACACAGATCAGTAACATGCATGTAAACCCCGACCGACCTCCCGACTCAGCGGTGCTACTATTCAAGTGAAGAACCTCACAAAGCAGCGCTCAGCTTTCGCCTCGTGTGTTTAAAGGTGTTCCCATTCGGGTTTTTTTTATCTACTTCCGACGCGAAATGCTGCACCTTTTACTGGACTAACAGCCCGGTAGCCAGTCGCTCCTGTCTTTTCTTGCAACATTGTTGCAGCGTCGCGGCAATTGACACGCGTTGTGGCGGCGGCGGCGGCGGCGGTGGTTTAGGCTGCTGGAGGGACCGGAGGCCTGTGGTCGTTTTGATCCTGGACTGATGTTTTGGACAAGCTGAGTTTTAATGTTCGCGACGGAAAGCGGGGGGAAATCTCTGTCCTGTATTGAAAACGGAACATGTCTTTTTCATGGCTGACTTGTTCACTTCTTCTGGGAACTTTATGCGCAGGTAAGCTACTGTTTAGTTCCCAATTTGCAACAGTTTTTTTTCGTGCCGAGGCAGACACATTTTTAGTGAGTGATTGTCTACGTTTGAAATTTGGACCCGCGAACGAGTTCACGTTTGTTAGTAGTTTAAAGTTTGTTGGCAGAGGCTGCTATGGTTCAGCTGGGGGGGATTTTATTCTCTTAACGTAGCCATAATCGCCTTTTCTACAGCAGTCCCTTTAACACATCTATTTCCCACTCGAATTATCCAAGTCGAATCTCACGCTTTTCCACCAAACATCGCTGCTTAAAATCTATATATTTAAATGCAGATAAGCACAAACGCGACCTATATTTATCCAAACTAAAGAACTGTTGCGTCCTTCTCGCCTTTCTTACCAGTGGCAGCAATAGAAGGCAGCAGCTGCATCAACATCCTGAAACCTTAGAGGCTACATCTCAGCTCTGTGCTCTTGTTTGTGGTTACAGCCTGAACACGAGCCTTTTCGAAAGAAAAAACACGGACACGCACTCCCTCTGTAAGGAGTTTTATTCTGTTTTACTCTCCTTTTTTTTAACAAATACATCAGTGGAGTCTGATTTGAAGAGGCGGCAGCTGTTTGTCGTCAGTCACGTATTTACCCTGAATTGAGATTAGAGTTACACACAGCTGTGACTTGGAACCACGTGAAATCCTGTTTGTTGTTCTTTTGCCGTCGTTTGAAGCTCACATTGGATATTTGATCGTGTTTCAGACATGAATCCACGTTGCCTCCAGTGAGGTATTCCTCTACAATGACTGAAAACAACAATATCCACTTTCCCTCACTGTGTTCCACTGAGGCGCAGCTGTCTCTGGTGCCAAACTGTGCTGTGGCTAATACCTTTTTTTTTTTTTGGTTTATAGATTAGGGCTTATAGCCGTGTATAGTAAGCTGCTTCTCCAGAATTTATGTTGTTGTGGTATAAGCCTCACTAAGTGACAGAGGAAGGGGGGTTGGGAAATGATCTTGTAGTAAGTCCTCCCGGATCACGTGACCACAGATATCAGAAATGCCATCTCGGCTCAATGGGGCATTGAGCATCACTGATCAGTTGTGTGTGTGTGTGTGGGTGTTTCTTTTGTCTTTACTGCCATATTTCCTTCCACTCTTAATAGTAAGCGTGGCGTTTGGTCATCGCATGCATCTTCATATACCAAAATGGAGTCTATTGTAAGCTGCTGGACAACTAAATGCATGTATGAGTGCCTGTGTGTGTGTAGTGGGTTGGTGGGGGTAACACTGGGGGATGGGCAGCCTCCTATAGGCAGGGATTTAAAGAGACAGTCACTGTTTTTTTTTTCTGTTTTTTTCTGTGAACAAAGATTAGACATGAATGTCCAAAGCGATGTTGTGAGTGACATGTATGGCATGTTATCTGCTCCTGTGTTAATCAGAAACATGCCCTCTGTGTGTTGCTTGAGTGTGTCCCACAGTGAAAAGAAGAATAAAACCTGTTCTGTGAGGAATTCAACACCGGGAGACTGACAGCTATTGTTATGTTCAGGCCTGGTTAGGAAATGTCCAACTATTTCGGCCTTAAAGAAGAAGGTCTTATCTGTCTTTCCAGATGTGTCATACTCCAGGAGTCCTTATCTATAGAAGTAGCATGTCGGTGTGTCTGTGTGTGTGTGTGCTGTGTTTCTGTGCCACAGCAGGGCACATTGTAATTGTTGTACCTAATTAGATTCTGTCATTTTTCCTGTCTTTTCTTACTTTTTACACTTTGAAAAGATCTTTTAGTCAGTGGGATTAAGCTGAACTACTCATCAGTAACAATTCCTTAGCCCAGAGGAACTTTCTTTTTACTACATAGCTCTCTCATACTTGGCTGTGTGCCACAAAGATGATAGAGGCTCTGCTCAGAGATGTTTCTTCATGGCACAGAGAGGATCCTGCGCCATATGTCCGCGTTTCCGCCACTGAGCTTCAATTCATTATGATGTGAGCTGACTGAGGCCTTCTGTCTATCTCAGGCTACAGTCTGGGAGAAGCGGAGACTCGGGAGTGTGTGTACTACAATGATAACTGGCGTACGGAGAGGACCAACCAGAGTGGCTTTGAGCGCTGCGAGGGGGAGAAGGACAAGCGACTGCACTGTTACGCCTCCTGGCTCAATTCCTCAGGGACCATCAAGTTGGTGAAGAAAGGGTGCTGGCTGGACGACTTCAACTGCTATGACAGGTCTGGTCACAGTGAGATTTACTTTACAAAGACATGACTCAACAAAGAGATGCAGAGTACATATGTTCCCCAAATTAACTGTGACTCATTTGTCTGTTGATTAAAAACACACAGTGGGTCATTGCGCATTACATATTCAGCTGGCATAACATTAACACCACAAGTGCTACACGTGCACATGGTACTACAGTGCTTTGTGTTGTAATTTTAAAGGAATAACTTGCATTTTTGTGCATTAACCCATAATAACAAAGTGAAAGTAAAGTGAAATATTTGAAGATTTATTTATTAAAATCCTAAAAATCTCCCAAATGCAATCAGGTGATTTGCTGTAGCACGCCACACTGTGGTCAGGTGCATCAGGTTGGCTTTAATTTGCTGGGTTTTCTGTATGTATGTACAGAAAATACTGTAAGGTCTTTAACTTACAATGTAAAGTTCCTGCAGATTATTTGACACTGTATAAAACCAAAAAACAGCATATTAAGTGTTAATTACTTAATATGCAACTAGAAGGTAGAATTGTTTACCTTCTACCTCAGTGATTTCTTACTTTTTACTTCTTTTATTTTTTCTAGCAGTAAACAGATAGTCTGCATCCACAGTGCCAGGTGTAGCTCAGTGTCCACAGTCTGATAATGGCAGATAGATTTGGTGGGAGCAGACCACTCAGGATCTTGAAATAGAGCTGTGTGGCATGAAACTTCCTCATTTTTTAATATTCGAGCCACAGCCTCTTGAACGGGCTGGAAACCTCTGGCGTCTAGCGGAGGGAAACTGGAGGAAAAGAAGTAATAAAGATGACACAGATGTGGATAGAATTTGTTTTTGCAGTGTTCCAGCCTTTCTAGTGTTTTATTTAAAGTATCTAAGGATTAATAGTGGAGCTGTTAAATAGTAGTCAACTGACAGCTGTTTTCAGTGACACCGTGGTAATTTGATAATCAGCATGTAGGTACATTAGCTAAAAGTGGTTTTAAAAAGCTTTGCCAGAATGGGATGCATACAAATTGTAGGTTTGCAACTTCAAATATGTTGACAGTCTCAAGAGAAACTGATTTGGCCTGATGTGCCGTTGGTTGTAATTACAACTACAGAGGGAATATAATGGGAATCTGGAAAGGTACTTTTTTCCCTGGTCAATTTTGTCTAAGTGGGGAAAAACTCCATACAAAGTGACAGAAAATGAAAGGGGATGAATAGGTGGGCAGTTCTTAGTATGTTATGACACTGTCACAAAGGTAAATTGTAGTTTTAAAGAGCAGAGTTTGTCAGTTATGGATTTATAGTGTTAAAAATCCTGTAATTTAGTCATTTCTTCGTAAGGTTTCTGCTTTGTCCCCCAAGTTACAGTGTAGATAACGAAATGCTGTGTTAGTTTAAGTGTCGTGTTATTTTGACGCTGTTAAATACTAAAACATCTCGACGCGTCATGTGTCGGGATTCAGTTATTTGAGCAATAATGTAAGTGTATAATCTGCTGTTTCAGGCAAGAGTGCGTCTCAATGGAGGAAAACCCTCAGGTCTTCTTCTGCTGCTGCGAGGGCAACTACTGCAATGAACGATTCACCCACCTTCCTGACATGATTGGCATCGGCAACCGAGGTGAGTGGCAAATGTATCCCACAAATAGTAAAAGCAAAAAAAAAAAAAATAGGTCTTTGCTTTTCGCCACTGATTAGTGGGAGTGGAGCTTATCTTTGCATGTATAACCCTAACCCTAACACTATAAAACAATAGTTGTAATATAATTTTAAATGTTAGTTTTATATTCAGCAGGTTTGAACTTTATTTCTGTAGTCCAGTACTGATTTTTAGTTGATAAGGAGACAAAAAGTAATTTTTTTAATAGATGACATTGCCTGTTTGGTACATTTCTACAGACTCTGTAATCATTTGTCAATCGAGGGACAAGGACGGACGGATGAAATGTTTCCCTGCTCTTCTTTTCAAAATCACATGCTGTAGTCTGTGGGGGACATTCACAGTGCTGCTAATAACTTACATGTCATAAAGCATGACATGCTGTAATTATTCTGTTCCTCCTTGACAGTGAAAATCCGGCCTCCACCCAGAGTGCCGTCCCTGCTTAACGTTCTTGTGTACTCCCTGCTGCCTCTCTGTGTGCTGTCCCTGGCCCTCATTCTGGCCTTGTGGATGTACCGCCACCGTAAACCTCCTTACGGCCACGTGGATCTGAGCGAGGTGAGACGGGCCGTATATAACTCTGATACTCATCTGAAGAAAGCTGACACATTTTTTCCTGCTTTATTTCTTGGTTTTCTGTACTTCTCATCAGCCGTGTTGGCTGATGTTTATGCAAATTACCCAGTTCTTCTGTGATATTCCTTTAATATTTTGTAGTAAGGGATGTCAAAGTACCATTAAAATTGGCAGAAGAATAAGACATATTTTTCTTGTTTGTTTAGGATCCAGGACCCACTCCCCCCTCTCCTTTAGTGGGTCTGAAACCACTGCAGCTTTTGGAAATCAAAGCTAGGGGGCGCTTTGGTTGTGTTTGGAAAGCCCAGTTGATGAGCGAATATGTTGCTGTAAAGATCTTTCCTGTTCAGGTACGTCAACAAAATTAATTCAAAGCATTCGTGTGAGTTTTCATGTATATTTTTTTTATCTACCCTCAGATTGTGGTTATATTTGTGATTAGATTATATTTAATTCATAATGTAAATTTTTTTTTTACCTGTCTCTGAAGTTGTGACTGTATTTGACTTGTGTCCTTCCTGTTATATAAGATACATTTTTTTTCACATGCAAATTGAGAAAGGATAAGAAACTCCTTGTTAATATCTTTATTAGTAAAAAAGAAAGAGGAATAACCTGGAAAATGAGTTAAAATTCTTTTAAGTCATGAAACAAAGTGCTTTTCATCTGGATGGTTAAAATGGTCTTTAGTTCCTGTATAACAATGGTAAGTACTGTTAAATTAGAGTTCTGTTATTTACTTTTTTTATTTACACTGGGTCTATATTGTGATGGCAAGTAGCTCAGTGGGTAGAGCAGTCATCTACGAACCTGAGTGAGTGGTTGGATTCCCAGTCCCTCTGGGCTACATGCCAAGATGTCCTTGTACAAAACACAGAAACCCCGTAGTAGTGCTGACATGTACCGACTGGCAGCTGTCCAATAACATTTTCCCCAAAGGGATCAATAAACTACATTATCATTGTATTTTATCAGAAAATGTAATGTGATACATGTTGGGATGTTGATGCATGACAAGCAAACTGGCGCTACCTGTCTTGTGTAACAAAAAAAGCGCTCGACAGAAAGCGCTCGTAGAATTCAATACCACTGAAACACAACTCTCTGGTTTTTCTGTATTTACACAGGATAAGCAGTCGTGGCAAAACGAGCGGGACATATTCATGACTCCCGGGATGCGACATGAAAACATTTTACGTTACATTGCTGCAGAAAAACACGGAACTAACCTGGAGACGGAGCTGTGGCTCATCACGGAGTTTCATGAGAGGGTGAGAGCTCATCTAAAGTTGTACACTCCCATAGCAAAGTGCTGGTGAGGTATAGGGCTTCTGTGTTGACCAGTAGTGCTGCATATTTTCCGATATTGGCTGGGCCCTTTATTTACCTCAACAACAGAATCACAGCTTTTATTAAAGATGATTTTATTACTCATGACAGTTGTGCAGTACCCACTATATCTTTAAGTGATAGAATTGAGTTTCTTAGATGTATAGATATGTTCCTAAAAAAGGATGCAGGCATTCTGATACTTGAGGTAATACAATACGTGTGCCTTAAATAACCTACTAAACCACTGCGCTGCTAGAACATCCTGTTCATTAGTCTTGTCACAAAGTACTAAATATCTAAACCCTATTACAGAAAAATTGCCATATCCTCAAATGTAGCATTACTTTAAGACTTTGAAGGTTTAGCATATTTTTATTCGTGGCAGTGACACAAATATATTTAGTTACAGTTAATTGTCTTAGGTTTGGTTATTATGAGGTATGTTATATGAATTCTGAATTCTCTAGTGATTTTTTTTTCATCCGACAAATGGAAGTGAAACACAGCTCGATTCCATTCCTGCTCTCTTGTGCATCATACATTAGTTCTTGTAGTCATGGTTGACTTAAGAGAAACGATTTAAAAATGTAATTCCTGAGCTGTTGTTAGCTCTCGTCCCTCAATCTTTTGTGTGATTATGCGTTTGCGCGCACAGGGCTCATTGACAGACCACCTGAAGGGTAACACTGTGTCCTGGAATGAGCTGTGTCACATGGCAGAGACGATGTCGCGGGGGTTGGCCTACCTCCATGAGGATATTCCCAGCTACAAAGGGGAGGGACCAAAACCCACTATCGCACACAGGTAGGGAGATTGTACACAACACCTCCCTTTCCTGAACATCATAACACATAAAGCTGCAACTCTTGGTTTTAGATGAAAATTTTAAACTAGTAGTGCCCCCTTCTGGTTGTGCTTGGTTTTGTCATTTTACCCTGAAGTCCACAGATTATTAAGCGTGACTTAATGTCTCTATAATTACAGCATTTTAATGACTGTCCTGAAATTAATATCCTAGGGATTTCAAGAGTAAGAATGTGATGCTTCGAGATGATTTAAGTGCAGTCATTGGAGACTTCGGGCTCGCTGTACGATTTGAACCAGGAAAACCTCCAGGAGATACTCATGGTCAGGTATGAAATAACTCCCTTTTGGTTTAAATTACTGCTTTAGCTCTGCAACTTTTTATTTTGCTGATACATTCACAATGGCTACATGGAGTTTATGCCATACAAACTCTCTCTTACATTGAAAGGATGAACATTTATGTAGTTAGTTAGCGTGACGGTCATTTGTAATAGTGCAACTCAATTTCATTTCAGTGACTGAAAATTTTACGTGAGGATTTACAGACAGTGCACTTTGATAGGCATTGACATTGATAGGTTGGTGTTAAAAATCCATCCTATGAACTTTCATTTATTGTCCTGCCAGGTGGGTACGAGGCGTTACATGGCTCCAGAGGTGCTAGAGGGAGCCATCAACTTCCAACGAGACTCCTTCCTGAGGATAGACATGTACGCCATGGGCTTGGTGCTGTGGGAGCTGGTGTCCCGCTGCTCAGACATTGACGGTGAGTCAATAGTGCAGGAATGCACCTATAGGTGAAAGGTCACTGTACTTCAGGGTTGACCTAATAAACAAAGAATCCATGTTTGTTTGGTCTGGGAAAGTCATCTTATCAAGGGCAAAGGTTTAGTGGATAAAGTTACTCTTTAAACAGAGAGCAAGTTCTTGCTTTTCCAAATACTGCTCTATTGACTTGACTTTACCTCTGCATAATGCGTTCCATCCTGTGTTTTCACTGCCTGTCTTCAGGTACAGTTGGTGAGTACATGCTGCCGTTTGAGGATGAAATAGGCCAGCATCCCTCCCTGGAGGATCTGCAGGATGTGGTTGTGCACAAGAAGATGCGTCCAGTCATGAAGGACTGCTGGCTCAAACATCCTGTGAGTAATGGTGGAAGAATTGCTGTTGAAACCTGCAGTTTCAACAGCAATACCAGGATGTCACGCATCCTTTTTTCCAATTACTACAGCTCAATATTATCTGGACATACAGTAGTTCTCAGGATCAGTTTGTCTTTGTCACTTTTAATTCTATATTAGGCCGCAGAGAAAGCGAGAGTTCCTGCATCATGAAATACATTTTTATTTAATGTTTGCGTCCCAAACATATTCACAAAATGAACTGAGCTTTAATAAAACAACAGTATAGAACTGCAAACTCACACCATTATTACTTCTGGTTTGTGACTGCAGGGTTTGAGCCAGATGTGCGAGACCATCGAGGAGTGCTGGGACCACGATGCCGAGGCACGGTTGTCAGCCGGGTGCGTTGAGGAGCGCATTGGCCAAATCTCCAGAACGATCAGCAGCACTACCTCAGACAGCCCCGTCTGCATTGTGACGTCACTCACCAACGAGGACCTACCTCCCAAAGAGTCCAGCACCTGAATGGGTGACACCATCCCCTCACCTGAGCTCCTGACTTTTTATTTTTCAAACCCAAACTCAGCGGATCTCTGTGAATATTTAAAAAGACACAAAAAAACAACAACAACAAAAAAAAACAACAACTAGCAAATTGAATGCAGCTGCTGTGTTATTTCAATACTGGTATTTGTTTCTGTTTTAATGTTTTTGGTGTTTTAATTTGGATCTTACTAACACATCCATCTGCTGTAGTTTGGAAGTAGTTGTAATAAGCTATGCGATGGGCGCATCTGATAACACCCATGTGTCAAATCTTAAATGTTGTCATTACCTCATGTATTTCTTTTGTGTTAGTCTGTTTTTTTTTGTTTTTTTTTATTACCTCATGAGTTGTTACCTTTTTCATTTTCCTGTCTTGGTCATGATCGTCTGCGGCCAAATGAAATGAACCATTGCTCCAAACCTCGGATGACATGCTGCACACCTCGGAGGAACCGTTATGAGACTGTTAGACAAAATATATTCATCTTCCTCAGGGGTCGAAGCTTCTCGATTTTTTTTTAAACTCGAGTGTGCTCCCTTATTTTAAACCTGGGAATGCCTCAAAATGGGGGGAAACGGATACAAGAATTGGAGCACAGCTGTTTTATCGTAGGGGTGGGAGCTAAATAGGAGCTGAGCAGTTGCATTGGACATTTTGAACTTTTTGAAGATTTGGGACAAGCATCTTGTCTACGGGGAACTACCTCTCAGGTATCCAGTAAGCTTCTTTGGAACATTTTCTCTAATTTGAGAGCCAAGCTATCCAGCTAGCTATCATGGACATATTCCTGGATTTCTTTGTTTCTTAATTGTCGAAATTCAGAGTTACTCCTTTGCCAGTGCCAGGGGCGTTGATGGATGCTGTCTGGAGTTGCAATGTTACACATTCTTGATTTTTAGCTGTGTGTGTGTGTGTGTGTGTGTGTGTGAGAGAGTAAGAATTTGAAGAGTAAATGGTATGAGATGGCTAGAGAGCATCCTTTTAAAGTAAGAACTCTGAGCAGGTAGTTGGGGTTTATCCTTGTGAGGGCCATACTTGAGTAAGCAACATGTCTGTTTTTAATTTTCAGGGGTGTTTGTTCAATAGACTCAGACGCTAGTCCCCAGATACCTCAGTCACTGTACGTCATGCAAGGAGAGCTCAAATGGTTGCCTTTGTCTCAAATGCAATGCCATAGTTGTACCATAACATGAATACCATACATTGAATGTCCGTTATGCTGCTGTGACTATTCCAGGATACTCAAGGATTTGTAGATGTACATGTATTCTATGTTAATATAACTCTAACATGTGGTAACTATCCATGATATTATGTGAGGCTAATATTCTGTTTTTGTTTTTTTGACTGGGTAGGCCCTCAGCTGCTTACTCCTCCAGACTGACCTCAGATATTCTGACAAGTACCTCAGGCTTTTTCTACATGTATATCAATTTGTGTTATGTATTTTATTGTGTATTAGTAGTTAAAATATTTTATTGCCAGTTTGGCCTCTTTGTCTGTGGAGTTTTTTTTTTTTTTTTATGGAGCCTGACACGTTGTCAAGGTGTTAATGCTGTAAAAATCTAAAAGAAAAGAGGCAGATTCTTGTAAATAGATGTGTACACACAGTTGCCGAACACTGATCTGTTTTTGTTTTTTTAATACAAAATCAGGGTATTACTGTTCTCATTTCACAGAAACACAAAGGGATTTCTCAGTTCCATCTCTACATATTTACAAGTGAATTTGACATCTAGCCCTGTGATTATACACATATATATTTTCAGATTTTTCATTAATGGTGATTGTGTTACTGTTTTATAAATAATGGTATCAGTTACTCTGGATCAGAAGCTGTGTAGGTAGCACTTGCGTTAGAACGCTTAGTATGAATATCGTCAAACAACAAAAAAAACAAAACCCTAATGGTTTGCTGCAGGTGGCTCGTGTGATTGGCCACTTGTTTGAAATGCCAGTTTGAACAGTATTACCTCAATATTAACCCGCTGATGTGATGTTCATACCTGTACAGTGATAGTTTAGCCACGTTGGACAACACATGCTCATCTGTTGTGCTTTGGTTAGTGCTGTGGAAAGATGGTGATTTTTGACAGTGGTCTGTAATGCTTGCTCCTGTGCAGTTTCGATTAAGAATGTGTGGGGAGGGGGGGAGAAAAAAAACAACCAATACAGAAGAAGAAATTGAAATTATGTGTGTCTATAATGACATGATTGGTTTTGGTAATGCAGCCCCATTAGGAGTAATGTAAATGGTGGCATGTGCATGGTCCAAGGGTCCAGCAATATTTATTATACAGCAATAGTCATTTCAGTATCATAGTTCAAGTCATTAATGTCAGCTGTGACTTAGTGGTTTTCTTCTGCAGCTCAATAAAGTACATCTCATCACACCTGGGTCATGTTCTGATGATGTGTTAGAGCATCCGTCAGAAATATATGCTGCGAGTTGAATGTGACCCAGGTGCTTTTATGTATTGTGCCAGGAAAAAAAAGAACAAAAAAACCCCAACAACGTTCACGTAGGGAAATCTGCTGTGATCAGTTGCTTCCAAATGCTGTCTTACACCCAGCTCTTCTGAACAGAAAAACCAGTTACCTCATGCAGTACCTTGTTAGTAACACTAACACGGAGTCAGTCTCATCTTCAGAAAAAAAATCAGTTATTGTGTATATAAATTTACTTGACAAATGTAAAGGGTTTCTTCCTTTTCCTGTGAATGCAAAATCCCCTTTTTTGATTTCCAGTCAATGTATTGTTCATTTCTTGTAGTGTGAATGGACGTTTCATTGAATTGTGTGACCTTCCCTGTTTATGTGAACTGTGTGTGTGCCTGTGTGTTGGTTAACTTCACTACAGCAGTATGAATGGTTGGTAACTGTGTGTTGAAATGCTTAGAAATATAAACTTGATGAGAATTCATCCATCTTTTTGTATATTAAAATAAATACGAACGCTGATTAACCATGTAAGTGGAATTCTTTTCTGTTTCTCCATGTTATTATATTCTCACGCTACCTCAACATGAAAGGTTCCAGCTGATAAAACCAAGAAGAGGCTTGGTAGTTAAGTATTAAGTTAAGTATCCAGCACCTTAAGATACCAAAAGAAAAGCAACATGGTATTTAATGGTTTTGTTCTGTATAAAGTTAAGTCCGGTTTAGAAAAGAAGGTCTGGATTAAGTTAATAATTTTAATTGATAAATCAGGAATCCTTAACATAGGCTACTGGAATAAGAATTTATTTGGTAACAAAAAAACAAACCATAAAAAAACAACGACAGAATTGTATATTACAACACAAACATTAAGAATAACACATGTAGTTATTCTGGAAAAAAAAACCTCGTCCATCTTTCTGGCCATTTAAATTTCAGGTGACATAGTATGATAGTGTGATGATCAGTCCTAAAATTTTAAAGGCGAAGCAGAGAGCTACAATCACAAAGGATCTTTATTTTAAAGATCTTCTTAAATATATAACATATACGCTGCACCACACTGTCTTGTCGAGCTAATTTAAGAGTGCTCAATTTAAAATTGGAAAACTTCCGCCAGGACTTGAAGGCATCATAGCTCTATTTCATTGAAATAGGCTGGCCAATCAAAACGCGTCTCGGCGGTCATGTGACAAACCAACTAGTAAATTACGTTTGACTTGAGCGTTGCCGATAGTCGGCTACTTGTCGATGTACAGTGACTTCAAGCGGACAACTTTGTTCCTTTGTTGGAGTTTGTTTCTTTTCCTAACGGGTACTCACATGTACTTTTAAGCAGCTGTTTGTTTGGAAATCGTGGGCATTATGTCGGTAAACTGCCGAGCAGGTGAGTTTAAATAGTGTTTTTTTTATTTTTTTTGGCTGTGCCAGCACAGCAGTTTATACCCGGGTCGACTGTTTTTAAGCTAACATCCTGAGGCAGCAAACACCAGTTTTCATTTTAAACTGTCGTGAAAGAGAAATGTTAAACTCACATTGTTACCGATATTGTTTGAGTTGCGTGATTACTGTTCTAAATATGTTTATTTTCGCTTTTTATTAAAATTGGTGGCAGTTTTTTTTTGTTTTATATTGACATAAAACGTTTTATTTTATTTAATTAATTAATGTATTTTTTACAAATGTAAGCTAGCAACCAAAGCGAAACGTTGCATTACATTACATTACAGCCGTTGTTGGTTAATAATAAAAACTTGGGGAAAAGTGTTGTGAAATCAAATGATATTTACATACGTTAAAGGCGATCAAAGAGACAACAAAATGTGTTGACAGTAAACTCAGTTGTTGATGTCAGAGTCTTTTTAAAAATGTGCATGAGACAAACAACGTTTACTGTAAGAATGGTGTACTTCACTTTATTTAAAGCATTTTAATTTGATCTTTAGATCTTATCTGTTAAACTCTAGTTATTCTGGTTAATGTTATAGATATTTAAACATCTCAGTTACATACAAAACGTAGGGAGAAGACTCACCAAAATCACACACATCCTCTTCACCCCTCGTTTTCTGTCTTTCAGCCGTCAGGGCACCAGGGCAGTGGTGAGTTCTGGGGTCAAGTGGCCCCCTGTACCACCTGTGAAGTGTGGCAGCTGCATTGGCTGCTGGGATGCTACGGAAGAGCAGCAGCAGCAGCAGCAGTGGTGGCGGTGACACAAAGCACACCCAGGGTTTGCCACAACACCTCTCCAAACCCCACACAAGATCTGTGTCAGCCGGATCCACCAAGACCTTGGATATGGGCCGCAGCTCCAAGAACCGCAACCCTTTGAGCAGCATAGGGCTAACATCTAGTGTGACTGGAGCACCAGGGGTGGACCCGGAGTATGTAATGGAGCTGGTGAATGATGTGCGGTGGTTTGCTGATGTGCTGCTCAACCTCAAGGATGCTTTCCAGAGTAAAGGTGAGTTCAGAAGAAGCTGGAATTCAAAGGTGTTGTGAAGGGACTGATGGGTTAGGGAGGTCTTTGTTGGACCAGTTGTCCACAGGAGTCCTGTATACTGCCTTTTTTGTGCTTTGATGCCGTTTGTGCCATAAACTACAAAATATAGTAGTTACAACTTTTACAGTTTTCATATTACAAAGCACTTTAGATGGAATGCTTTGTGTGCTTGTATGATGTTAAAGACTGATAATTATAGATCAACTTTGCCATTGCGAGACACAGCCAGAAGCACCTGTGGAGTGTCAGTTTATAGTGTGATAACAGCCTCACTGCTAACACGCTGAAGTGCTTGCAATCTTGTTAGCGTCACACACAACTAGATACGCAGAAGCGCACGAGTGGATCAGACACAGGTCTTTCTTCCTTTCTGTTTTTCTCACTTTGTTTTGATGGCTTGGCGCTTGTTTGCAGACATACAAAAACACTCTACCCACACAAATGCAAGCTTGTGTTTAACAAAATTTCACAGTGACCTAGACACACTTACAGTGTGTTATTGTGTGGGTGCAGCTACTCTTTTTTTTTTTAGTTTCAGTCAATCTGTGTGTTATTAGTTTTGACTGAAAGGATGTGAAAAAACTAACTTCTCAAAGTGACATCAGGAAATTTTGTCCATTCAACCCAAAGGTGCTCAGTTTCCTAATCAGTATACATCAAATAATTGTTTGTATGTTAAAGTTGTGCATAATAGTGGTTTATTCCGTTTTCATAGCAGATTTCTGATTTTGCTTGCTTGTGTCTTTTGCATTAATTGAGTAAAGTAATTTCCTTCTGGGGAATTAATAGATGGGCACTGTTACAACTACTGCTACTGTACTGCTGAAAGACATATTACTACACATAGATGCACGCACACGTTGGGGTTCTACTGCAGGTCTGGCAGTGGGAGTGAGTTGTTTGGCCATTCCTCTAACTGGAGGAGTGAGCCTTGGCTTGCGTCGTGCTGAGTGTTGCTCTGACCCATCACAAAAACATGTGGGTTATTTGCCTCCCCATTTACAGAGGCTCTTATTCAGCAGTTGGGGATGAAATCATACCACATGGCCTTATAATGTCATCCAGTTATTTATATAGACACAAGTGGTTTAGTGGAACAACTTCTACAAGATGATACAACTAGAATTTGGTTAAATGTGGTTTAAAGTGTAAACACTGGATCATTTTCATTATCGGTTTCTCTATTTTTATATAAACACATCAGTTAAAACAATGTTTACCACACTGTGATGAGTTTCAGTTTATTCATTACAGTCTGCTACTGTGAATTGCAAACTTTTATATATTTTTAAATTGTAAAATTTCGTAAATTAGTAATTCACCTTAATGCAGGTGAACAATGCTTCTTTATTTGTTATATTTATTTAAAAATATAAAATATGTTTGCTCACTAAAATTCGATCTAAAGCACTTGTTTAATTTTCACAAACAATCTGTAATTTATAAACCACCAGGATGGGTAAATGGCATCTTCTATAATGACTGCACAAAATTTATGGGAATATACGTTCCTCTAAAACTTAAACTTTGCTGTGTTGCAGTCTATAGTGTTACTGTTGTGATTAGCAGCATGTGTGGAAAAGACAAACAGCTTGACAACAGCACATCTCCATGTGGATGAGGAAAGCTGCAGGAGCAAGGTTGCGGGGGTAGCGGGGAGGAGATTAGCGGGGCACATGCCAGCTCTCATGTTATTCTTTTCATATTTGGAAAGGTCTGTTACTGGAGTACTGTGTGAAAGCTGACACAATGCTTTTTTTTCCTCTGAAAGGCGTGCGCCCTGTTGAGATCTGGCAGGCTTGTATTCCCCTTGGTTTGACTCAGTGTGTGTCACGTTGCTTCTCATGCAGAGAAAACTTTGTGGTGGGTTTAGCTTAGAAGGTGCTTACTAGACCCGCTGCGCTCACACCCACAACTTCACGCTGATAGATTCACCAGGGTCAGGTTGTGGTGAAGATTTATGCTTTCTCTGATAACCCAGTTATGAAAGACATTGCTTGCAAGAATTGTGCCCAGTAATATTTAAGCTGTCAAATAGTGTAATCCAAGGAATAAATTTAATGTTGTATGTATTGAGTGACCCCTGTCCCCATCTCCCTGTTGTCCCAAGATGGCCTTAGTCTACTTACATGTTCCATAAATACACATTGTTAATGAATGAACCAACCCTTCCAAAGCTCTACATCATACACAGAAAGTGATTTTAGTCATAATATTTAATTTGACCCAAAGTGGTAAATTAGAAAGTCTTAGCATGTCATGTTGCTAATATGTAGTCTAGCATAAATAAATGTTAACAGCAGAGGACTTGAACTATGAGATCCCAGCTTGGTAGAAGACCTCAAATTATTAGGGCTCCTACCAACTACTAGTAGTACTACTACTACTACTACTACCACCAAGCTGCTAGGATGAGTAGTGGAATGTTTTGTTTTCATTTTCCAGTTCCATCAAATACCTGTTCTCATAAAATGAACACATCATATAACGGGGTATTAACCCCCTCAGTCAGCATTTTCTAACGTTGGGATATGTCTGTTGTTGTTAACTAAACTACACATAGTGTGGCACAAGTTCCAGTAATGTCCATGTGCGGGGCATTTAATAGTAATAGTCCAAGTAATCGTACAGCACAAACAATAAATTAAATATAACTATTATAGGATATTTACTGCAGCTTGAAGTTGTTATTTGAGTCCGTATTGCTTTGCATAAGAGAGCTTGGTTAATGGTTATAATCGGCATGAAAAAGGAGTCCTCTACACACAGCCGTGCTGCTGTCCCCCTCCCATCCCCCCACTCTCCTGCATGCTCCGCATTCCTTTAGAACAAATGTTCACTTGTAGCTATAGTGCCTTCAATAGACTAACGGTAAGTTTGAGTTAGATTTACTATGAAAACCCTTTAAAAGCTTTAATAAATTTTGAGTTCCAGTAATATCTACTAATCCTGAATAACTATCCTCTCAAAACTGACTTTCATTTAGAAAATTTGTGTTATGGGAAGTGTAAAAATTCTACCAAATTCTATGATATCCTATGGGAATTTCAGCACTTGAAACAGATTAAATGTCAGTTTGTTTTTATGACTAAATATGTTGATTGAATGATCCCTGGTCAAGTACAACCTGTGACTGGCAGTCATCTAGAGACACAAAAAATTCACTTGGTCAGCTACTATTACAACTACTATACCACATACTAAGCACAAGCCCTGTTACTTTATCATTTTATCTTTTTTTTGCATTTATTTTGGTGACTGCACATGAATAAAACAAAGGCATATTCCTTCTCAAATGTTTTTTTCCCCTACATGTGTTAAAATCTTTCAAATAGTTGCAAGTAACTCGGTGGTTCACCCTCACTATCAAGCCAAAAAAGTTTAGGAATGTGTGTTGAGAAATGTGCGGTAGAGGTTATGGATTGTGTTCAGGCAACAGGGCCTTTCAAACCATTAACTTTAAATGAATTTTGTTACAACAATAGATAACTGTAAGAGCATTGTCTGAAAAATCAATTTTACACAAGAGAATATAGTTTTTTTTTTTTTTTTTTTTTATCCTTGAAGCCTCAGGTGAAACAGAGAAGCAGGTGTAAAACAAACATGTCACAGCAGAGTTGCAGAGCATGAGGTTTAAACCTTATTTACACACTATATGTTATGTTTGCTTGAGTACATAATCTCTGAAATGTGTTTCATACACTATAGCGCTGCGAGAAGAAGCCTTAACTGTCTGTAAACAAGGAGGGACATGTCAAGCTGACTCACAAGGCCTTGTTCCACTATTACAACTGTGGCTTTTTTCACTGTTGTTGTCATCATGACAATCTGATAACATCTGGCTGTATCCCAGTTGAACTGCATTGTTCAGTGTTTCACAGCACCAACCTGTAACTGTTGTTGCCAGAAAGGCAGACTCTTCTTGGAGACTAGATATTATAAAAATGTTAAGAACGTGGTTGGTGGGAGTCTGACAGGGGCTTGTTACCTTGATAATGATTTCAACAAAGTTGCTTATTCATGGCCTTGTTTTTCTTTCTGCCCAAAAATGTTTTTATTGCAATTTCATTGCAACTCACAATATTTAGTTTGTGGAATCAACTCAAAGATTGAATCTGTGTATTAGTAGCCTCATTACAGTAAATGCTGGCGTTATATTTCTGAAACCAGTTTTCTTTACCACCCATAAAAACCACCACTACTCACTGCAAACTATAGACAGCAGTAACTACCACAAATATCTCTGCTTCTCACACAAGTGCCCCTGTGCCAGCTGAAGTGGCTACTTGCGGGTGGTGCCTTTAATTGAGAGAAAAGCCAAATTCTAGCACATAATGGTTTAATGGCCTGCTGCTCTTAGCAGAAAGAAAGAAGAGATTTGTTGGGCACTAACTTTCCACTGTGATGCTGAAGGATGTTTTTCTGCAATCTTGTGGTTGGGCTGTGCTTCCTTGGGTGGGATTTATGGTTATGGGCTCTGGATGTTTGTGTAGGACATTGGTCATGGTGAGGGGTAGGTTGGCCAGTCCACCGCCTGCTAGCAGGGGCACGTCACTTGGTAGTTATTGGGCAGATCTTTACTGTTGATCTGAGACAGGGTGGAAGCTTTTTTTAAGTATTTACAAATTGCTAGCGTTACATGAGCTCAGCTTTTGAGAAGACACAACAAGATACAATTATGCCTGTCCCAACACATTCCTTCAACTTACACATCACAAAGAATGAGTCATTCCTCTTGCTCAAGCCAGTAGTCCCAAGCACACATTCCCATGCTGTAGTAAGTGATGTCATTCATTCAGGTACGTGAGGATTCATTTGTAAAACCTTCAACTGCCAACTTATCAAGGTGAAGTCATTGAAAGGTGTGCATATGCAATGTGTCTGCATACAGGTGGGATAAAACTCAGTGCCAGCGTTGCAAAACGTTGCAACAAGAGCTGAAACAATTAGTTGATTAATAGATTTTCAACCCTATTTAGAGTTTCCAGTTTTATAAAAATGAAGTACATTGGTAGTTTAGCTGATACTTGAAGGACTGTGTTGATTCAAGTTGTTGTGCACCTGCTGTAAATTCCCCTAAACATGTTATTAAGTGTAAGAACAATTAGCCTGACTGTGAAGACCAGACCTCACAGGGTGTAGTTCACTAATAGGCTGAGAGAAGGTAGCTGTTTATAGAGTGCCTGCTGTTTACTGTCTGTGTGATGTCTGTGGCCCGTTCTGTCTCCAAACAAGGCATGGGAAAACTGGACAGGCAACCCAGCAATGCAGAGTTTGTTTGGACAGAGGGGGAAATTAGTGTTTGGAGATGGAATCCTGACCAAACAATTCCACCTGTCGCAGATAAGGTTGCAGGGAACTCAACAATACAGGCAGAGTCTGTTACAATGAGTGTTTAATGTTTTGTGGCCTTGTGAATTCTGATTGACAAGGCTTGTGGAGTGTGTGTAGCTTATTTAGTCATTTATCTATTGAAGGGACAGAAAGTGGCCATTTCCATTTGTAATATTTGGCGTTGACCACACAGAGAACCACAACCCTAACCCTAACCCTAACACTACTGGAATAAGGTAGACAGATACTGATCTAAAAGAAGACCTGACAATGGTCTGCTACTGAAAGTGTAAATCTGACACCCTACCTGCTTCTAGAGAAGAGTAGGCAGAGGTAAAATGCCGATGGAGAAAAATTACTTCCTCTGCCTTTCAGTAAAGCCTGCAGCTGTTTCCCAAGCAGCACTGTCACCTGACTTGCCTAGGCTTGCTTCATGTTGAGCAGATTGCGTGTCCGGACAGGCCAGTTGATTGCCTGTTGTTATCAGTGTTGGGGGAGCAGGGGCTGTAACCTCTGTCAGGCCACCTGAAGATTTGGATTAGATTGGTCTTTCTCTACCCGAGACACACAAAGAGCTTTTCTAGACACAATGGGATCCCCTCACACACAGTAATTTAAAAGGCAAATGTTTAAGCTACAGCGAGAGTCACCACTTACACTTGCTTTTTTTTGGCAAATAAGAGTGTTTGCAACATACTGAATAAAGACTAAGGGCATACAAGTGGATTAATTTGGATGGGAGGTTTGCTTTTTTTGTGTATGGCTTTGATGACCCTGATAGTAATGCCAATGATTTTGAATATTTAAAGAACAGACGTGTTTCATCCATATACAAGTTATTTATTTTCTTTTAGAAATGGGTTTATGAAAAAGTACGACCTACAAGTATACAGAATCTTTTCTGTGTTGTTTCAGGACTTCTCTGTGGTTCATTTCTATTTTTTTAACATACCGAACTGTACTACAACTGTTAGGTTACAGTCTGTTGCTTGGTGTTCTGAAAGTTTAAAATTATTAGTAGTATTTTATATAATATTTTTCACTCTTTTCTTAAGCAAGCTAGGTCTTGCTGTGAAAATTAAAGAAAGAGCATGAATCATGACTGGGACACCAGGCCATCGCATCACAGTAAAGAAGGACAAGGCGACTCTTAGCCGTGAAGAGATGGGCAGGGGGTCTTCATTTAAACAAAGTGGTACTGGCTCTGCATGTATGTCTCTGTGCTGTTATCTCAATCATGACAATGCAATGGCCCCAACAATTACCAGCACATTCCCAGCTTGCCTTTTGATGTCATTGTTGAGACAAAACCACTCACTACTGATTTTTACCAGCTTTCTCTCAGCTGTCTCATGTTGCACTGAGCACAGATCCTTTGACACAATTCAAATGGCAATAATGATGTTGATCAGTATGAGCTGGCATTAAAAAAAATCATCTTCATTAACAGATCTACTGATCTAAGTAATTGCAATACACACACACACTGTGTGACATGGGGAAAATGTAAGCCATGAACCTTCATGCATATATGGAAATTAGCATTTGGACAGCATCTTTTTTTTGAGGTGTGGTGCAAAACGTTTGCAGAGTAATTGCATGAAGCTCTGCTCTCATTAATGTAGACATGCTCTTTTTTCATTGAAAGTAGTCGTCGGTGTGAATCATTAATTGAATTGGCTAGTTGTTTTTTATTTGTGTGTGCCTCTTCATTACATTGTTCTGACTTTGCACAGTGGGGCTATTTGTGAAACCTGGCAGCGAGTGACAGTAAACAAAGGATACAAGCAATACCAGTCCATGAAAAAAATGCCTTTTTGGCTCAGAACCGAGAGAAACACTCTCTTTGTTGCCACAACATCATGGCTGTTGTTATTTCCTTACAATTTGTGTCCTGATAGTTTTTCTAAAGAACTAATTAGCCTAATTATTTTCTTTTCAGGGGAAAGGGAAATGGGTAATTCTAACTAACTTTACTGGCGTGATTCCTTAGTAGCATCTCCATCAATGCTCTACTTGTCATGCAAAGTGAAAAAGGTGTGCATTTTGTTAAGATGTATTCTAATGGCCAAACCACATACTGACTTTGATAAGAAAAGCTTCAAACAGCAGTGAGCTAACCAGAAATACCCAGATGACCACAACTGGGAATGAGGGTGAAAAGGTTGGGGAGGGTTTTTAATGAAGGCCCATTGTCAGTCCTATAAGTGAGGGGGGACTTCAAAGTGTGTGTTGTAGAGTCAGGGACCTCTTGCCTTGGGGCAGCCAAGCAGGTGAGCCCTCTGTTCTACAGGACACCTTTTCTTTAATCCTCGGGGGTGGGCTGGGGTCAGGGTGGGGGATGTGGTGGGTGGAACATGGGGAATGGGGACATGAATTGGTTAGCTTCCAACCAGTAAGATGGAAAATGTTGTACCTGTGCTCATTTTTTATTGGGAAAATTTCTACCTGAAATTTGCTTAGTAGCTAGGATTATCTCTATCCAGTTTGTGAAATACTATCCCGGATGTAATTGGTTACAGCTCAGTTGTAGATTTTCTCAGAACAGAACTTAAGCCACTCATTAATTAGTGTGTTTGTCTATGTATAAGGAAGTAGTAGAAAGGAAAGCACACCCACCCAGGCTCCCATTTTCACTCCCTACTTTTAACGTTCCAGTAAATTCTCTCATCTCACCCTGGTGTCTGGTGTGTTGGCCTTGATGAAAAACAGATGACTTTTCTGTTTGCATTTGGTGTTCCTGCTTCTTCCAAAACACAAAGTTAAGCATGAACTCACCTATTGTCTAGTGCCACCTTGCAGAACCTCTGCTAATTAACCTGCATGAGACTATGTCACTGACTGCCTTCCCCTGCTGTTTACTGGAGAAAATGAATCATGTCTGTAAATTTCCTTTTTTATTGTAACACAAAATTTAATTAAGTAGGAAAAAATGATAACGCGGATCAGTGTAAAGTAGTGAAGATCGTATATGGTAATTTTTGGGCTTATTGCTTAAATACAAACAAATGGGGTACTACTCTTTTCTGCTTTGAGAAGAGTAGTTCTGGAGGATAAGCATGCCTTTCATCGCATAATGACTGATAGATTATGATATAAAACAAATAAGGAGAGAGGGCTAATCTGATTGCATTTTGTACATTCTTTTTCTCCTCAGTGTCATATTTTGAAGCCTCACTTTCAACACAGAAATACGAGATCTTCCTCCGCTTTTCTTGACATACTTGCATAATGGCTGCTTCAGTCACCTCTGAAATGGCACAACTCCTAACCTAAATGAAACTCCTAAATCTACCAGGACCCACAGAGTAAAATGTAGGACATTTCTTTAGCTTTCAAGATGAACTCTGCCTTAATGGTGACCACAAAAAGCATTGTCACTGTATTAATCACCTACACTGGTGTGGGAAGGTTACAGTGTAACCTGTTTACACTGATGTGACACCATGCACAACTTCCGCTGTACATGGTGTTGTTCTTTGCATGGAGGAAAAAGATGTTGCAATACGGTAGTTTCATGCAACCGAGTTTGTCACTGTCTCTCAACCACAACTGTCTCTGTCTTCAGTTTTTATCTCGCGCAACCAGGGACAAAGATAACACATAATAGAGCCCACTGTTGTTTAATTTGCCCTAAAGGGAATTGTCTAGATTAGACAAAAGATGACAGCATAGTTTCATAGTTTCAAAATGACTGGTATTGGCCAAGAATTGTGTGTGGCAATGACAAAAGGAATGCCAGGAATGAATTTGACGCGGGCTAATCTGTGACTCAAAATGCACTGTGATGGTGACTGACTTTCTCTCTTTTTTTTTTTTTTTTTTTTGGTCCAGAAAGTCTGGAAGGCCTTCAGGAGGTGGTGCAGGAACGTTTGACAGAGTTACTCCGCGTTCTAAAGGCTGTCATTGGCAAACACCAGACATTGAACTCAGTGGACATCCTGGGAGCTGCTGGCACAGTCATTGCCAAGGTGAAAGGTCAGTAATTACTCACTTCCACGAATGGGCACACACAGACCTAAAGGTAAACACACACAGGTGCCCAGATGATGCTTTGATGTCTTGGCATTAAATCTTGTTGTTGCATAACCGGTTCAGGATAAGAGTCAGTTTTTCAGACCATGTAGGATAGACTGCAGGAATACTTGTTTGATCTTTACTTGATTAGAGCTGGCTAGGAGTTTTTTCTAAAAGGTCACAGTGAGAGATAATTATTCCTTCAACAACAAATCAATTTGCCGTCATGTGAATAATGACAAACAAAAGAAATAACTTGCATAAGTCATAAATTAGTGTGCTAGAAATATAATGTACAGTGAGGAGAAGCATTCACTTGACTTGGGTACAAGAATCTCTACAGTGGAAACATGACTGTAATTTGCATATTTCAGTGGCCATGGAGGGCCCTTGTCAAGATGCTTGTCTTCTAAACACACCCACATTTCTTCATTCTTTGTGATGTGAGGTAAAGGTTGTCTGACAGCTCACCTGCTCTATCTTAATATCTGAGTTTTGAGCTACTCCTGAAGAATCCTCAAGAATACATGTCTGGCTGACAATGCTTAGAATGCAAATAGGAAACAAAAGACCTGCAATGTTAGATTAGATGATAATCCCAAGCATTACGTTAAATCACATAAAGTGATTTCATTGAATCTTGTGCCATCTGGGATACAGACCTTAAATTTGGTAAAATGAAAACACTTATTGTGTGTCTCTACTTAGTATATTGCATCATAAAAATGAAAATAAGCACTGGAAAACTATGACAGTGTAGTGTGCTATTGATAGTCCTGCATTAAGTGCAGTAGTTGCATATCTAGTTCAGAAGTGGAAATTTGCCTGTCCACAAGGGGGTGCTTTGCATCATTCCTCTTCCTCACTGGACTGTTTCTAATGGCTAGTAGGTAACGCAATACTGACACAGCCAGCGAGGAAGACTTAAAAGGAGAGACTGAAAGAGGGATGAATCTCGACTTGTCGGAGATAAGGACTCAAAGGTTGGGATGATAACAAGCCTTGTGCGCCTCACTGTCTTCTGAATGTATCGTGTCTTCACTCATGTTGCTCTTTGATGCTTGGTCATGACAACTGGGGCATTTGGACAACTGCCAGAACTTAATGGCAAAAAATCCTTCAGTCTCCTCCCACTCTAAACACAGTGTTGTCCAACCAGTTTCAAATGCAATTTACATATAGACCTAATCTACTCAAACTATTCTCCTGTCTGTGTTTTTTAATTTAACACTATACACATTTTGAGCATACAAGAACATGATCATAGTGTTTCTTTCTGGACAGAAACAATTATGGTTGTATCCCACATAGTTACAGTTTTTGCAATGTGACTATATAAAAAGCTTTCCAGGTCACATTGCATCTATTCTTTTCTCCTACTGCGAAACAGCAGCACACTGCAATAAAAGTGTCAACTTCTCCAACTTACTGAATTTACAGTGATAAATGTGATATAGTCTTTCTGCATTTTAATGCAACTGTTCCTCTAGCTTCCCTCACTAATAAACCTCTGTCATTTTATTGAATCTTTTGTCAAGTTATGTCAAGATTGATTTTTCAAAATTATCAGACACGCTCACTAAATCCCTGAAGACATCTTTCCTGTCCCATTTATAAGTCAGTTGTGAAAAAACCATGGCCCCTGTACTTGAATGATGCAGTTTCCATACTTCAATTGCAACAAGGGGGGCAGAGCTCTGGAATCATTGTTATGAGACCCACAGGATGTCCTGAGGAAGAAGTCAGCGCAGAGTTGTACTCTAGCATTCAGGGCCAGGGAGGTGCACTGCAGGGAGACTCGTACCACTACATCTCCTTTCTTTTGGTTACCAAAAGGGTCTCCCTGGAACATGGAGTTGTCTCTCCAGCACAGAATTTTGTGATGTGTCTGTCCTTCTTCACAAGATGAGAATTTACAGTCAGTCCAGCCATGGCTAACCTGGATTGAATTTGTTTTAATGAAGAGAAAATGCACAAAAACTTGAACGAAGTCTAGAAACTGGAACTATTTGGAGCTTCTTCTTTTTTCTTCTTCAAGTGACTGGGTAACATTTTTGAGGTTTTCTGCTCCTGGTTACTAGACAACAGCACCAGGTGAAAAGAGAGAGTGTAAGGTAAGCCTTGTCACGGTTGTCTATAATGTTACATGTCACAGAACTCAAGCTGTGTGTTTCCTGTTGTGGGGCAGACAGGAAGTACTCGGCTTAGTCGGATTTCACTGCATGTGTCTTTGGTTCCTCTGATTGCTTTCTGCAAATGTCCTCTTGCTGAGTGAACCGTTTTCAGAGAAGGAAAGCGCTGTTTAACTTCGATGGCTTTACTGTTGGACGTTGTGCTGCCAGTAGATCTTAAAGCAAAGAAGCTGTACGAGTGATTGCCCTTGCTGTGCACGATCAACATGAAAGATGACATATGGGATTACAACACGTAGAGACAAAGGAGAGAAGATTTGGGATTGTTTTTGAATATTCCTTGAAGATCCCTGAAGATCCCTGAAGCTGTTATAGAAGACATTTTTGAGTTGGTAGGAAACAAATTGTACATGCCGTTAAACTACTTTTGTCGTGAGGGACACGCTTTCAAGGTGTTTTCATAGCCATTTCTTTTAAGCCCTTGATCTTGTGCTCAGGAAGTTTGACTTTTGGTCTGTCATCCCTTACTCGAAACAACTTGAACCGTTGCAGTAGAGATAAACCACTCCCTGCAGGAACCCAGCAGTTAACTATGGTCTCCACTGATTAGAATTACAATAAGAAAACAAAAACAAGACAAAGCCACGTAGCAAACTACATGTATTCAATCTGCAATTAATACATTGTTGTCCCTTTAAAATTAATTTTAGCTGTTTGTTTAACTTACATTTCCTTTCTTTGATCTATTGAATGTATTGGATACTGATTGTTAAAACGCCCTAAGCCACTCACACAGTTTGTAAATTACGTTTTGTTGAATGATTGAGTGTAAATAAGCTGGGTTGTAATACAGTTCTACTGTGTTTTTATCACTCTACACAGGCATTGATTTCAAGGAAGTGAACCCAGAAAACAAAAAAGCTGTATTTGGCGAGATAAACACATCCATTGACACTTTGGCTTTTACATTCGGCAATGTGTGAGTACTTCAATGATTTTATTACTGTTCTGTATAAGGTACAAGAAAAGTGAGGCTGACTACAGTTAACTTGACTAGATTACAAGTTTTAGCATATCAAACTGTACTTTTGACGTACACTACGTCTACACATCTGCTTCTCAGAGTTTCTGACTTCCTTATGGGAGATGTGGACAGCGGCCCAGGGTTGGGGATCCCCCAGACCAAGAGAAGCAGGGTGAGACACTGTTTTTGTCTTTCTACCTTTCAAGCCAGCTATTTAATTTTCAGTGCTTTGAAACATGGTATTTTTCACTAGGGTGTACTTAAGGCAGCAATTTTACCACGCCTCCATTAAAAAAAAGCCTCAAAGGTCCTTTTTGTACTTAATTAAGGTGGCTGTATCCTCTGATATCTGACTTTGACTGTATGTCTGTTATTCATTCCTTTTTAAATATGAAATACTTTTCTTGCAGTCTTTTGACAACCTCTCTGTGGATCCTGAGGTATATGTTTCAGAGAAAAGTGACCTTGTGGGTAAGTGTTACTCAACTTCCTTCATTTACCTCTGGGTGTAAAATAAATTAATCCTGAATTGTAATGGCTATTAATAGCTGCTTTATATTAAGATTTAATGGTTGCTTTATAGCCTGGGGGCATCCCTAAGTGTCAGCTCAAGAGTTAACAGAGTGATTCAGGCTTTGGACTCTTGAATGCTTGAGGTAGACCCACCCTAAACCTCTGCTTCCACCCCTGTTATTTCTGCTGCTTTTTTCATACTAGCTGCTCGTTTTCCCTTCTCTGTCCACATATCTGACATTCCTTGCCTGTGTGGGATGGGAAACACATGTGATTTGTGTTAAATCAGATGGCGGGCAGCTGGGAGAGGTGTATCATAGTGTAACCAATAAAGACAACAATGTTGTCGGATCATTTTAAAAGATGCCCAGCATGTTCACGTCCTCCTACACTGTCAACTTCAATTACCTTTATCTCCCCCACGTGTCTGTTGCGATAATAGAACTGAGACAAATGAATCCAGTACTGGGCAATTTTGTGGATGCCATGTGTTTTGATTTACTTTGTTTTGGTATGTGTGTCTCCTCTGCTGACTCTACAGGCCCAGAGGTGCCATTGTCACGGGAGGAAGAAGTGGACTTGACCCTGCTAAAGAATGACAGTGGTGTGGAGTCTGCTCTACTCTATGCTAAAGCCTCGTCAAAGTATATCAAAGACCTTCTGGCCTGGATGGAGAAAAGACTGGCTATGGGTAAGACACTGAGACTGCTGACAGTGCACTGGGATGATGATGATGGTCTACTTCTCACCTGTAATTGTGTTGTTTAAAGATAACCATTAACTGTTACATTGCAGTTTAAAAAGATAAATTGATCTGTACGTTTATTTGGGCCACAGCTGAAACAACATTGGCTATTTGAGTGGCTATTTGCCACTGAGTCAAATAGCCACTGAGTCTTTTTATGCCTTAGACTGTTGATTGAGGTTAGGGTTCAGAACTGGCAAAACAATCCGTGGGCACATCACAGCCACTTAGTCGTGGCTATACGTTTTTCAAGAAGGAAAAGCCTTTCTGTCAGTTCAGAATGAAAACTTATCAAAATAGAGAGTAGTTATGGGGAATATATTAAGTACCCATACTACATTTATTTGTGTAGTTGATTATAAAATATGAACAGTGATTATAGATAAATACTTTCTTGTCCTTTTTGTCTTGTTTTCTTTCTGTTTCAGATGTTGAATATGCAAAAAATTATGCCAGAATGGCCGAGTCTGCAAAGACGATGGCAAGTCAACAGGTAACAAAGGGACATTTTATAAAAAATCACATTTTCAATGGTAATATGTAACTAGTATAGAAATTTATTCCACAGCTTTCATTTACAAAATATCTAGAATAACATGAATTTCTTTTTTTATTTCTTCTAGGACTACATGCCATTTAGTGATATTTATGTTTCCACATTCAAGAAAGACATTGAATACAACCAGCTGCTTCTTCAAACTGCAATGGCTCTTCAAACCAATAGATTTATACAGGTAGGAGTGACGAGAAGTTCACTTGAGCCCACACAGGCACTTGTGTCTGTTACCTTATCTTGTTTCTAGCCACCCTCAAAGATCTGTTTTCCTTATTCTTCTGGCAGTAATATTATGTATGAGTACCTGTTGATCAGGCCACAAGCATCTCTGATATAGTTAACAGCAGAATGTCTTGTCTTTTGTGTAAACCTTTTGAGAATCGACTTAGTCGGTTATTTTTAAAAATAACTATTGACCTTCCATCTGTTCTCAGCCTCTTCTGGCCCGCAAGAATGAACTGGACAAGTTGAGGAAAGACATCAAGGAGCAGTGGCAGAGGGAGCAAAAGAAAATGGTATTTAAAGAGTCATCATAGAAGTATACTATTACATATGTACATACTTAGTAGCTCCCTTATTTAGCTCCAATAATTTAGCAATTATTTTTGTATTGCAGACTAATCAGCATTCCACAGTAAATATCAGACACTTGCAGAATACTTAAATGTCAGCATAGTTAAGATCGAGGCATACAATCTGCCAAAAGCACAAAACAAAGTTTTAATTGGTGTCATCAGAGATGTATAATAATATACTTTTGGGATGGTAAAAGGAGGAATTACTACCTAATACTTTTCTCTAAGCAGTGTTTGTCTCATGGATTAATAGTCAATGTCCTGGCTGTTTACACACTTTACTGTGTCACTTAACATGCAAAACATCAACCTCAAAGCTGTGTCGGATAATATTTACAACAACTTTTGCATACCTACCTCATATTCAACACATGGGCTTATGTGACTGATCTGTGTGGTTTTGGCAGCAAGAGGCAGATGTGACCTTGCGCAAAGCACGAGTGCTCAAGGCCCAGAGGAAAGAGGAGTACCAGAAAGCCCACTCATCTACCAGTCGCTCCCAGGAGGAACAGTCTAATAATGCTGCTAACAAACAGCTGGAGAAGAAGAGGAGGCTGCAGGAGGAGGCTCTGCAGAAGGTAAGTGGAGGAGAGGACAACAGGGAAAATAATCTGTATCACAGGTCTGTCTTTAAAGCAGTGCATTGCAGCTGAACTGTTCATTTCTTTTACTCAGCAATTCAACATTTCCTGTAAATTATCACACTGTTCTCTGTATCCATTGTTTTGGTCAGGCAGAGGAGGCTGAAGACCAGTACCAGAGCTGTATGGCTGACGCGGGCGTCAGGAGAATGGATCTGGCCAATGCTAAGCACACCATACTCACACAGATCCGAGAGTTGGTCTACCAGTGTGACCTCACGCTCAAAGCTGTGAGTGGAAAATACATGATGAAAACAGTCAATTAATAATCAAGCCAGGAGAGGAAACTTTTAAAAAGACAAACAAAGACTGTTTTAGTTTGATTTGAATTATTTACCATTATATAAAACAAACTTTTACAGACCTTTACACCTGCATGTCGTGTGTTTTGGGACATTTTGAGCTAAAATGTATGTAAATTACATAAATTTCAATTTGCATTGGCATTCCAATGTTATATAATGACATAAGAAGGAAACGGTTTATATTTCAAATGGAAGTGGGAAGTGTGTTTGCAGAATTAAGAACTAAAAACTGAATTCAGAGATCTGTTAAGTACTGAATGTTGTCACTGAAAGCTTATTTAGGTTTTCTTCTCTTTTTTCATTAAAATAGTATTTAGCTTATTTTGAATGGGAAGAACAGAAACTACAGTACATACAAGAATGTTTGCTTGTATTTTCTCTAGATGCCACTTTATCTATTCATTTGCCTATTCCTACATACGGTCAGTGAGTCATTCACTTACTTGCTCATTAATGCGGCTTTTAATCTGCCCTTCTTTAGGTGACGGTGAACTGGTTTCAGATGCAACAGGCACAGACTGTGTCGCTCCCTGCTCACTACCAGACCCTTAGTGAGAGTGCCAAATTGTATGAACCGGGTGAATGCTTTGCTGAGTTTGTCCGGAGTCTGCCCAGAAATCTACCCAAAGAGCGTTTCCAGTCAGACTCCATATCATCTGATAGTACCAGGTACTGAACACTGTAGCTTTAAAACTGCTGTGCAACACACTTGGTGGTTGATGATGGTACTTTACACCAATGTACTTTAAATAGTTTGGTCACAGAGAAGAATACATAGCAAATATTAAAGTCATTGCTGACTGAGCTCATCTGAGGTCATGTATTTGTCAAGTTCTTATGTAGTAGTAGTATTGAATTCAAATCCAGTTTTAGACGACTTCAACTTCAAACCATTTAGAAGTTGCTTAGTTCTTCTTTCAGCGAAGGTAACAGTGAGTCAGAGTGGGAGGAAGTGAGTGAGAGAGAGAACCAAGGAGAGACAGAATGCATGTTGAATTTGTTGCCCTTCCTCAGGAAATATCTGTGGTGCAGGCTGAATGCAGCAGCGTAGATTGTGAGCGTGAGAGTTTGGCTCTGTTTTAGAACTGTCCCTGAGACTCTATTTAGATTGCCAAAGCAGTGTCAGACACACACACACACACACACACACACACACACATTAAGACACTTGCTACCATTAAGACAAATAAGAAATACTTCAGAATTTCTATTTCAATATCTGTTCCTTATTTTCTCTTTCATTCTTAATAATGCCTGTAGCTAGTTAAGTTAAAATGTTAAAGTTAGTAGTAGTTAAAATGCTTTGGTAGTTACCAGTAACAAATCATGAGGGGTTTTTGATTTTATTACTTTGCTCTCCTGGCAACTAAGAAGCGTGTAATGGACAGAAACAGAGCTGGCTATTTCCTAGAAAAGGTGAAATTCCTTTAACACAATAGAATACTGTTCTGTGCCATCAATCGTTCATTTATGACATTAAGTGTTATTTCTAAGTAGTTAAATTGCTTGTGGTGTTGTGAGTAGATGTTGGCACGACAGTTACATTGATAGTAAATTAAAGACAGAAACATGTGGTGATTGGTGAAGTAATAATTGAGTTACTGGAGCTGATAACAATCCTGTTAAACCTCCTGAGATACACACTATGTATTACAATACGTTTTGGGACAGAGGGGCAATAAAAATCTTTCTTGCCATTACATTCATCATACACCGACTGTATTTCCTCAGGTTTCTGTTCAACAAAAGGTCAGTGGGTAGCACTCACTCCTCACATGGTAACCTGTCGCAGGCATCGGTCAACTCCAGCGATGTTCTCAGTGGAGACGAAGTGGACAGCTCTCTTCACCGACCAGCGAAAATAAGCGAGCAGAGGTCTAACAGCAGCACAGACATACGAGGTACGTATACTGTACATGTGGGGTTTCACTACAGGTGTTCCTCTGGACTCGAGGCATACAAGTCAAACACGGACGACCTTTGTATTTACATACTGTGGGTATTTGCAGACATTTGAGAAGAGGACATCTAATACATGCTTTTACAAAATGAGTGATAACAAATTGTGAGCCCATTCTGTGTCAGTCATTTTATAAACATAGGTTTTACTATATTTGACATTTATGATTAAGTAATGATTATTCAGCATGGAAATGTGCCATTTCAGAAACTATGTGATACCCAATCTGAGAAGGATTCCTCTTGCTGTAGGTCACTGGTAGGTTCTGTTGGCCATATCAGACTACAAACCTGCCTGTGTCTTTACATGGTCCTCTCAGGGACTTACCCTATGATCTGAGTCAAAGGCAAAACAAGCTTGAGTCATTTACTCATCATATGTCTGGAATATTTGTGTGACAGCTTGTCTCTGAAAATAACTGTTATTGTCGATAAGAATGTCAGTTATGATTTAGCAAGGTTTCTCTGTTTTACTGTGTTTGTGACCGGTAGTATGTTTTCTTGCAGCACTGAGAAACCAGAACCCACTGAGAACTTGGGCCTCCAGTAGTCAGGGGAGCCAGGTCGGGATGTGCAGTGACTCAGAGAGTGCTGGAGGCAGCAGTGAATCGAGGTCCATGGACTCCCCCACTGCCAGTCCAGGTATAAGGGTTTTATAACAAGCTTTTCTTAGTTTTAACACAAAATAGGTTGCTTTTGATATCCATTTCTTTCTGTGATAATGTTTTGTGG
The DNA here is from genome assembly GCA_034779795.1 of Ctenopoma multispine. Lineage (NCBI taxonomy): Eukaryota > Metazoa > Chordata > Actinopteri > Anabantiformes > Anabantidae > Ctenopoma > Ctenopoma multispine. The sequence goes on along the minus strand of JAUYWH010000009.1, from coordinate 16,244,009 downwards.
AACTTCCTCATTGCATGACAAACACTACGCATCTCGTAGTCCACTTCCCCCTGCAACTGAAACTACATGCCACACTGTGCAAAGCCATGACATTCTCAACATTAAATGTACATTATAGCTCATCTCTTCTTGCTAGTACACTACAATGATGTCCTTGTTCCAATTTGTAGTAAAACTGGACATTTGTAATTAGTCACTGCTTATTTCCAAAATCATGACTTTTATTTGTTTGTGCAGGTGACTTCAAGCGACGGCTGCCCAGAACTCCCTCGACTGGGACCATGTCTTCTGCTGATGACCTGGATGAAAGGGAGCCACCATCACCCTCAGATAATGGTACAACATGTGTTGGTTCTGTCTTTGGAATTTTTTACGTGAACCCTTTCTCATCAGGCAGATACATTCTAATATGTATATCGAGTGTACAAGGAAGTTGTGGAAGGGAATGAGAAATTTGTCTTGATTTTATTTTTTTTATTGGGTTGTTAATCAGTTTGCAAAAACAGATAATGAAAACTACTTCAAGCTACCATTTTGGTTAAGATGCGACAAAAACAAATGTTCATAGTTTCTCTAATTGCCCTCATTGTGGTTCAGTTCTGCTGAACTGAAATCAGTACTACTGACAAGAAGTTGCTTTGTTTGTTAGTCACGTTTCTCATCAGCTGTTCTGTTTTTCAGGGCTGGCAGAGATGGTGACAGAGACGGCCAGTTCTCCTGGCCCTTTCCGAAATGCTCAGATGTCCAAAGCTGCTCAAACCCATAAGCTGAGAAAACTGCGAGCTCCGTCTAAGTGCAGGGAGTGTGACAGTCTGGTCGTTTTCCATGGAGCTGAGTGCGAGGAGGTGATGTATATATTTTAATTTTTTCATTCATTCTAGTTCATGTACTCACAGAAGTAGATACAAACTGTATATGTAGCAGATATTGTTTATTGCTATATCTTTGTTGGCTTATATTTCACAACAACAAGTATGAACTAATACCTAAAGCATGTGGCCAAGTTGTATGTACATGCTTTAAGAGACGAGAAATATTTGTTTTATTAGTAAGAAAATGGTTCATTTAAAATATTTTTCTATCTGGCATTCAGTATTGTTTGCTTTTGTCTCCAGTGCTCCCTGACCTGCCATAAGAAGTGTCTAGAGACTCTTGCTATCCAGTGTGGCCACAAAAAGCTGCAAGGCAGACTACATCTGTTTGGTATTGACTTTGCCCAAGCAGCAAAAAACAGTCCAGATGGTATCCCCTTTATCATCAATAAGTGCACATCGGAGATTGAGAGTCGTGCTCTCAATATCAAGGTGGAGTCTTTGGTGCTTTTTGAAAAGATACAAATGATTATATTACCTTATATATCATATTTTAGACAATTTCGTAGATTATGTCAAGCTGGCAAAATATTTTGTCTGATTTTATATTATAGTAAAAATATACTGAACCATGTGCCTGTGTTTTCCTCACAGGGGATTTATCGTGTAAATGGAGCCAAATCACGTGTTGAGAAACTCTGTCAGGCGTTTGAAAATGGCCAGAACTTAGTTGAGCTGTCTGACCTTTCACCTCACGACATCAGCAATGTTCTCAAACTCTATCTGAGACAGGTGGGCCTCCTACATGTTTACTGAACAGTCCAAAACTACAGGATAATGTATGTGAAAGTTAGGAAAAGTAAGTAGTATTGTACAAATTTGTCACTTTTTGGAAAAATAGTAAGTCAAAGACTTCGCTGTTGATCCTTAAAAGTGTCAATCTTTACCGTCGTGAATTTACATTTACTTTAACTAACCATTTAAATTGGTATACATGCAGTGGTAGCTTCTTAACACAACTTTTACGACTCATAAGAAAACAAAACACATGCTTCTTTTAAACAGCTGCCAGAACCACTGATTCTGTATCGATACTACAATGACTTCATCGGCTTGTCCAAAGAGTGCCAGAGAGTGATAGTGGAAGAAGCTGATAAACCTCCGAACAACCAGACAGGAGAGAAAGGTGGACCGAGTATCCAGCTCAACAGAGTCCTTTTCAAGATCCGAGACCTGCTTCGCCAGCTGCCTGCGTCTAACTACAGGACTCTGCGCTATCTTATAACACACCTAAACAGGTAAGGGCTCTTACAAATCAGTATCTGCAGCTTGTCCATTGTATTTTCAGTATTTGTCTCTGTACAAATAAACTGATATGCAGACTTCCTCATAAGACACAAAGGGAAACACAGACTTCCCCATAACCCAAAGGAAGTGGTACAAAGCAGATAAAACTTGTGCCTCTTTTATCGCATTTTCTTTTTCTGTTGGTTTTCAAGTCTGACACAAGCAACAGAATTTTTTTATTTCCTTTTCTAAAAATTACTGGTATTTCGTGTTCTTAGTTGTATTTACACGAGTAAATACAGACTCCTAGATCATTAGACAGAAAATACTCCGGAAAATATCCAAAACCTGAAATGCGTATTTCATTAATTATTCATTATTTACTTACGCAGAGTGACGGAAAAGGCAGACGAGAACAAGATGACTGCGAGTAATCTGGGCATCATCTTTGGCCCCACACTGGTGAAGCCACGGCAGGCGGATGCAGAGGTGTCTCTGTCCTCCCTGGTGGACTACCCCTACCAGGCCTTGATGGTGGAGCTGCTTGTGCGACACTTCAAAACAGTCTTTGACGCATCACACCTGCCTGCCTCTGACTTTGCGACAACTGGCCAGTCATCGCCCAGACTCACCCCCCTTGAGAAGGTGCAGCGGCTCAGCAGACACTCAACATCTCTGACGGACATCAAAGAGGTGAGATGGGACTTAAGGGTGTGTTAATGTTGCTGTCTCATCGTTTTGGATAGAATGTGAGTATGTCCAGCCAGGTTAGGTTTACATCAACCTCGTAGGAACATCTAATAGAAAAAGAACATGTGTGAACTTACAGTATTATCAGAACAGTCAGGGAATTTTAAAATAAGCTGTACAGCTTCCTCATTTTCAGAAGTTTAAAGGTCTCATTGACACTGAAAGACTGTTGCACAGTGAAGGAATAGTTTATATTAAATGCATTTTCTTCCCTTTGCTGATGTGTGACAACTTTAACCAAATAATCTTTTTGGTGTGTGCTAATTATGAAACGTGAAAATCATTATGTAAGTTTCATTAATAAAAATGTAATTCCTCTTCCTTAACTACTGCTTGTTTGTATTATAATTATTTATTATGTTTGTTTATGTTTATGTTTATTATGCTTCCTCAGACTGCCAAATCTTATAAGAGATACTCATCAGTGATCCCATCCTCACATATTCTGGATGAGGTGGAGGAGGTCCAGCCAGGAACAGACAGGACAAAGCTCTCTGCCCTGGATAGACTCAATGGGATCCAGACATCTAGTGGTGGAGAAGTCCAAAGGTCAACGTTAGTGTTTGGCCGTCCCAGCACCACCATCACATCTACTACTAATGTGGCGCCAAAGGTCCAGCTGCGCACTCTTCGCACCAGACATGTGTCTCGACCGATCAGCATGCCGCTGGAGCGCCTGCCCGCTCCCGCCCAGATCAGCGAGCGGAATAATCACAACACTGCTGCTAATGTTGAAACAAGCTCTGCTGAGCGGGACCCTGTTACTGAAACTATACAGGAGATGCCAGAGCCAGAGAGGGTTCGCCAAAGTGCCTCATCGAGGGTCAGCACCTACTATATCACACCTTTCATTGACACACAGACAATGCAGAGAAGGACATGGGACAGGAAGTATAAGCACTATGATGTTACACCAAGGACTGCTATGATTGTTGCCAATCTGCCATCAGGAGTGCCACCTGAAAAGGCAACAGTACCAGTCACTGTTAACTCAGCTGTGACCACTGCCTCTCTGGCCATTACAACAAGTAGCATGAGCACAGTCTTCTCCAACAGCCTATACACGGTATCAGTCAAGCCTATGTGGACTTCTAAAAGGGAAAATAACACAGAAAATTCAGTTAGTGAGAAAAGCAGCTCACCCAACCTCCCTCTAACTCTCAGGGCACCGAGGACTCTGCAGCCTCCTCCCGGAACTTTCTACAGGCCCCCAGTTTCCAATAATAGCAGAGCTAGGACACTTCCAAACTGGACTACTACTGTTACCACCAGTACCACCACCACTACCACCACCACCTCCTCACTCAGCCCCATCAGCTCTGTTCAGGTAATCACCCACCCAAGCCCCCCACAGAAACGGCTCCAGACACAGGACTCCACTGACAGTGCCATTGACCCTGGGGTCTCAACCTCTTCAACCCTTTCACCTCCCCAGTCCCCACTTCCAAGCAGCCCTGATGACCTCAGCCCCAGTGACGCTAAACCCGTCTACCAAAGACAAAGGCCCTGGCGGCTGCAAGAACTTGAGCAAAGAGAGGCCCACTTCGTCTGACCAAAAAAATAACTGTACCTGTAAATATTCATGTATCTGTGCCATATTGTATATTGTGGGGGGGAAAACATTTTGTTTTTATCAAAACAAGCTAAGAATGGGGAAAAAATGGAGGCCTGTGGGGAAAAAAAAGAAAATATTGTAAGTACTGATCTGCTTTATTTTACATGTTAGTGTATTTGTTAGTGTCAACAGTGGTTGGTGTAAGCTTCAGACAAAGTGTGAAGCCTAAAAGTGTGATGCCAATGTGAATGTTTAGTGTCACAGTTTAAAAAAAAACAAAGAGATGAAGCTTATTATTGCCAACCACACAAATGGATTTATGTCTTTAAATAATTATAAACCTATCATTTTCCTAGTTCAGTGTTTGATTTATTAAAAAATTATATTTTATTGTAATCACACAATGCACTTAACACAGGTTAAATTCTAGTGTTGCCTTTAATGTTAAAATTTGCTCATATTTGTATTTTATTCCTCAAGGAATTGAAGTATTTTTAACAAGTTCTTAATTATAAAGAATTTTAACATTTTTATGTTTTAAAATGTGTCCATTGTAGCCTGTGATTGGTACATCTTTTCTCAGTATTCAAGCCTTATGTATTACGTTTACGTTTTTGTATTCATTCATACATGCTGCATGTTTTGGACAGTAATTTTATCGCAGTATTGTGACTATACAGAAGAAAAATGACATGCAACAGTTTATTGCTGCAAAATTAAACATGTAGTTTAAACTGTTATTCCTGCTCCACTTGAGTTTTTAAAGCTGTCACCTTTTAGTGCTTCAGAGAATAAGGCTTATATTTGTTTATTTGTATATTACTTACAAAACAGGCATTTACATTGTGTATATCTGGACGTGTTACATATACTGCTCAACAATTCTGTTTCCATGTTACATTTCAGGCTGTCGTGTGTTCAGTCAGATTTATTTATTTATATTTCAACTGGATGTTGATACGGAGGAATGGTCTTAGATGGAGGACACAACTATCGGTTATTTTCTATATTAATTTATCTGTCAGTTATTGTTCAGTGTAGAGGATAAAGCTTGGTGGGGGGGGGGAGTTCATCACAATCTCTGAGGTCTAGGGTCACATTTTCAAATTAAAGTTATTATATTTGCAATGATATTTAAAACACAGAGCAACAGTTTATTTTACAATTATTAATATTTCTAATGTTTGGAAACTTAATTTATTTTCCCTGAAAAGAATTAATAAATCACACATTTCTTTCCATGAAATGTTTTGAAGGCTGTAGGAAATTGCCAAAGAAGACACTGATCACCCCGACCACATTCTTGTTTAAACTTTTGAAGCAGATTTTTCTGTAGCTTTGTTCGCATAGGTTTGTTTTATGTGGCTTATTTATGGTTCTGTTGTGTCGCAGTTTGTTCTGTATTTCATCCATGTATTGAGTGTCTTAACAAATCACGTAAAGCGACTGTGGCATTTGTGTTCTATGTGTCATAAAATGTAGCAGAGCTACACGAACCCCTCAGTTTTAGGGGAAGCCGTGTCGCTGTCGTATCCATAGTTCACAGCAGGTTAAAGTGATTTTACCGTACTACTGTCAAGGCTTCACACTCTCACAACCTAATTACCCTTGTCACCTGCTCCACCTTGTTGAGCTGCTCGGAACGGTGACTCACTTCAGACGTGTGCGACACAAGCTACAACAAACCCCCTATGACTCTGAGTCTGGTCAACTCCTACCTTACCAAGTCAAGACCAGTTTATTTTGTAGATATTTATCTGAAGCCTCACATGCTCGACTCTGCAAAGAATATTATTTTAAAAAACGTATTTATATTTTGAGAAATGTATTGACTTTGCAAAACCTGTAACCACCACCTCTACTACAGGACAGTGTTTTGCTCCACCAGGTTTCCTACCATCCACTCAAACAGATACACCCCTAATTCTGCCTCAAAATGGATGACTGTTGTCTTTTTTTTCTGCCTGCCCATGTTGAGCTAGGAGATTAGAGCAATCAGATTAGGAGTGCTGCTGACCTGCAGGCAGACGAGAGTGGGCAGCTTGGAGTCATACAGAGCTCTTCTACCTTGCTTAATGTTTTCCATTACTTCTGCTTGTTTGTGAACCTTTTTCTCTAGATGTCGTACGACTTTTATATCATCCCATAAGAGGTAAGGATCACAATTTGTTGTGTTATTCCTGTTGTTAACAACATAGCACCTGCTGGAAGATCAACAGAGAAGAGGTATGTGGTTGGATAATTACTGTTTTAGTTTAGTCCAGTTTCTATGAAAGGTCAATTTGTAAAAACACACCCCTGGGAATGTTTTTACAATTTTTTTTCATTTAATTTTCTGTCTCAGATACTTACACGTGCAGCGGTTTTTCCACTGTACTTTTCAATCAAACGTGTGTGAGCAGGTCGTCTGATGTGTAATTACTGTTTGTATAATGGTGTATTTTCCCAGAAGTAGGACACACAATGATAACCTGTACTCTCCAGTTTTAGTCTCACAATCTTTGTCCTCTCGATTCTCTCGACAAGTGTTTATGTCCCTGCCGCCTGCAGTAATCTATTGGACATGTCACTCTGAACAAATTGCTCTTCATGTCTGGCATCCTCTGAGGCCATCTGCCCACAACCTGTAGATGTGTTTTTCATTTAAAGAAGAAACTATTCGCCAATGTTTCCTAAATGAATATGTGTTTTGAATAAGTCTGCATGATGAGTAGGACCAAATTGTAATTATCAATCTTGTTGTACAGTCTCATGTTGTACACTTATACCAAATAATGTTTATATGTTAATAATGGTGTTAAGTTATACATTTAGTAGTTTTATTGTTGTTTCCATTGTAGGGAGATTCTGCTTGATTGCTGTAAATGCTAAGCAGCACTTCAACAGGGTGCATCTTTACCAGAAAATAGTTCAAAGTTACTGTCGATACAACCTTAAACAAACTCTAGTAGAAGCTGCTGCCACATACAATCAAATCAGTGTCAAGTTGAGATCAACAGAAAAAAACCAGAGCAGACTTAACTGCAGCAAGTGTTTACAGATCTTTTCACGCCTTTCCTGATGGCAAAGTATGGTAATCGCTTTGCGTAGATCAACAGTAGCACTGATATGGCGTTAGTCATGTTACATTTTGATATACGCAAGTCCAGTCAGTGTCTGATTTAGAATGTCAGACACTGATCAGGCTGATCAGAATAGACTCGAGATCAAATCTAGTCCAAGACAAGTGTTCCCAAGACCAGATCCAGTACTACAGTCGTGGGTCCTTTTAACCACTAATTGCATGATCTGGTTTCTCTACAGCTGCTGTAGATGTTGGCACTAATGAAGTTGTGTGTCTGCAGGTTTTTCGCGGTCTGAAGACCCCTTTGAGGGGTTAAGCTGTGGAACGATGAAGACAGGCTCACAAATCCGCCTGTTGCTGTGGAAAAACTGGACTCTTCGCAAAAGACAGAAGGTAAAACTACTAATGTAGATGAGCTTGGACCAGAACCATAAAAACCCTGGTCAGCGTAAAGCTGCTATACAATAACACCACAAACTACTGATTTGAAAATGATGATATAACAATCTGTTAAATCTGCTTTGTGTACAGGTGTTCCTGTTTTGTTTTTTTCCTGATATTTGTCTGTGTTTGACTTCAACATTGCTTCTTACTGTCTAGATCCGCTTCCTGGTCGAGATCTTCTGGCCAGTGTTGTTATTTATTGGATTGGTGTGGCTGAGAAAGGCCAATCCACTGTATGAACAGCATGAATGTAAGAAAAAAATCTTAAAACATGGGTTAAGTTTTTTGTTTTTAACCCTTTGGCAAAACTTTTAATATCATATCACAAGCCCTCACATAATGTGTTGACTGTTCTGCAGGTCATTTCCCCAACAAGGCCATGCCCTCAGCAGGAATTCTGCCCTGGATCCAGGGCATCTTCTGCAATGCCAACAATCCCTGCTTCAGATATCCAACCAGAGGAGAATCTCCAGGCATCGTCTCCAACTATAACAACTCAGTGTAAGCCTAGTAACTCTGCGTTGTTCCTTTTTATTTATTATCTAAGTTAACTACTCAACTCATTTTTTATTGGCACATCTAGATTGGCACGCTTCTATGTTGATGTCCAGGAGCTTCTGTTCAACGACACTGAGGTCCAGCAGCTTACCCGTCTTTGGCACGAAATGTCATCTTTCTCAAACTTCATGGACACGTTACGCAACAACCCATCTGTGGTGTCAGGTAAAGGGCAAATGTGGGAAGTGATTCAGACAGTGACAATTTAAGAGTGAAACTGTTGGTTATAGAATTTTTTCTTCAGCTCTCGTATTGCATGTAGAGCAATTTTCTAGCAAAGGGTTACAAAATTCCTTCCATTACAGGGAGCCAGCAGTTCAGTTCTGATCAGGCGTGGTAATAGTTTTCCTCCAGCTAATTATAAACTGCCTTCTTATACCTCGGAAACATTGCTCACAATACAATCTTCACATCATCACATGTGATAGCAAACTCAATATCTGTGGCTTTTGGACAATTGAAGATGTTTCTGTGATAAATTTTGTGGTTTTGTTTTTGTTTTACTATTGTCTGGCATTTTATAGCTGATCATTGAATTTCATTATTCGAAAAACTAATCAGTAATTGAGAAATGAAATTAATATCTACAGTTTTTTAGTTCAGGTTTTTTCCCAACTTTTGTCTAAATTAACTTTACCTGTTGGAGATGCTCTGGTAGCTTAATGGTTACAGTGCATGCTGTGTAATTGCAGCATCTGGGGTTGAAGTCAGGCTGGGGACCTTTGCTGCACGTCATAGCCCCTTCTCTTCTTCTTTATTTTTTGTCTAACTTTACCTTGAATATCTCAAAAAAACGTGCCTGTTGGCATGCTCTCCCTCTTGCTCGCTGGACTTTCCACCGAACCCTAAACCTCTGCCTGTACTGTTTTGGCGTGAATCATTTCCTTCACCTGCAATCCAATATTGGTTGTGTCAATAATTTCTTTAGTGCTTCTAAATATTCGCAGTTTCTCTTTCTGATTCTCCCTCCAGGCCATGGGCTCAAGGTTAATGACATTCTGAAAGATGATGAGGTTCTCACAGCTTTCCTGTTGCGAGACGCCAGCCTGTCAGACTCAGTAGTCTACCAGCTCGTCAATGCAGAAATAAGACTGGAGCAGGTGAAGGGATGTGGATAAGTTAGAAAAGTCAGATTGGACCTAGACTGATGTCGATAAACCTTGCCATTACTGTACTTTTCGGATTGTAGTTATATTAACGTAATTGGTGTTTAGTGTTTTTGTTTGTCATCTTTCTGTTGCACCTTTTTTTAGACCTTTTCAATCACAGTATGTTGATTCTTTGTCACATTCACCACTCAACATGATATATGAATAGACTGTCCACTTGCATTTTTGTCCAGTTTGCCTATGGTATCCCAGATCTGCAGCTGAAAGACATTGCGTGCAGTCAGGCCTTGTTGGAGCGCTTCATCATCTTCCCCAGTCGAATGGGACTCCACGGGGTCCGCAATGCCATGTGTGCCTTCAGCCAGCAAAGGCTGCAGAATATAGAGGATGTCCTTTACGCTAATCTGGACTTCTTCAAGATCTTCAAACTGGTTAGTAACTTGTAGTATAGTCATTAGTATGTCAGTACATCACTTTAAAATGTTCTAATATGAGCCAGTGGTGCATCGTATCTGATGATTGTCATTGCTTCATATTGTGAAGAGTCCTATGTTCCTTTCATCTATTCCTGGTAGGTTGTAGTGACTGAAAACGAAAGACATTTTTTAAGTTTTCTTTTTTCATTGACGTCATAGTCATTATTTCCACTGCGGGATCCTCTGGAAGGCTGCGTTTGTTGGAAAAATCATGTCCCTCTTCCTGTCCTGGCAGTGAATGCTACAGCAGCAACCAATCTTCCTGGTGATAGTTTTATTTGTTTACAGCACATTTTCTAATTTCAAACTATTTAATCATTTTATTAATGACTACCAATTATAAATGAGTATTTGACCTATAAGGCTGTGGTAGAGACATTGTCTATTTGTCGCTGTTGAACAAGAACAAATTAAAAATATATAGTTTAATTTAAAAAAAAAAACATCATTATCGTCCTAAAACATCTGGGCACTGTTGTTTTTTGCAAATGTTACATGAAATATGGCATTTTTGGGGACTTCTGTGAGCTGAAATTCATGTGTATTCTCTTGTGAGTCTAGTAGTTTTCATGGCATACCAACAGAAAACCAAACACCACATATTACTTCCTTAGTCTTAAAACATTTTGTCATCAGGTAAATTCATTGTGATATATTTGCAGGGAGAAAATCAACTTTAGCGAACTGTACTATATTTAAACTTTTTCCCTGCCAGTTTTACTATATGTGTGCACTCAGCTTCTGCCAGAGTGAAGCAGGTGATGGGCTCAGGGAGTTGGCATGACATTATCCCTCTTGGCCTGCTTCTCTAATGGGCTTATCTAGACCTCACCCAGAGGTATTCTATAAGACATGACGCTGCGTGTAAATACATTATCAACATGTGTCAGTCCGAAGGGTTCAGTTGGCCATCGCACCTGGTCATCTGTTTGCTACAGTCTGTATCTATCCCATTCTCACTATTCTACATAACATTTTTAATTGTTCTCTGTTCTCTTATTAATTCATTCATTCATTTTTTTTACACATACCACGCATGTTTCTTCTGTTGCGATATTCTAGTTCTGATTTTTTTCAGGTTTATATAAACTGATATGAACAGACTTTGGTCCCAGATTTTCGTATCTCACGGTATATTGATCTACACATTCCTTGCTTACCCACTGCAGGTTTGCAGATGATTGGTACATATATATTTGAAAAATGCATTTAATGTAAAATTTATTATATTCTAAGAATATCCGTCATGAAAAAGGAAGAAATAGAAAAATGTCCTGAAAAGCAGTCACAGCACTGTCACATCTGCTCGACTGGGAATAGCGCTACTGTATGTCAGCCCATTAGCTCTATTAAGCTTAAAACCCATTACCACACCATCCTCTGCCTTGTAACACCTTTCCTCCACTCGTTATGCTCCTTACTCCCTTTTACTATCCACCTCAACACCCTCCCTTCCTATTCCCTCGCTTTCTCTCTTTTCCCCACACCGCACCTCCTCCCTCCTTCCTTCGTTCATTGAAATGCAGGCACAAAGAATGCCAGAGGAAGGATATCTCATGTGTGTGTTTGTCTTGGCATTCAGGGTTTCCGTAGCCCTCAGCACTTTGCCCTGACCAGGCTTTTTTTTTTTTCTAACACCTCCTGCTAATGGTTTCTCAAGAAGTAAACCTCCACCTCGTTGGTGGAGGTTTAGGGCAATGTTGTTAGCATGTTTTCATATCAAACGATAATGTGATCTGGTTTCTCTCAGCAGGTTACTGGTTCCTTTGAAGTCTGTAAAGAAAACAAAATTTCCCTCCTTAATCACAAACATTACATGGAAAGACTATACGGTACTTTAGGGCTGCTGCTTAACTGGGTTCCTGTTAGATGTTTAAATGTCTAAGGTCATCATGGGACATGAATTAAAAAAAATAAACAGTGGGTTTTTTACATAAGTGACAAATTGTGTTTAATCTCTCATTGTGTCTTTTCATTCTTACAGCACTGTATGCTGTTTTTCCCTAATCCCCCATCTTATGACTTTGTCTCCCCAGATGCCCCAGGTTATGGACAGAGGTTCAGAGGGAATTGACCTTCACTTCTGGGGCCAGGTTCTCAAGGCAACATCAGAGAAGCTCCAACTTGTAAGTGGATCTTCTCCCCAAAGTTCATCAATTTATTCCACTCCTGCTCCTTCTTCTCTCTTCTTCTCCCCGATCCTGCAGGATCATAAGCCCCATTATTTTTAGCTCTGCAGGAAACTTGCCTTTTCCGCTGCTCCCTGTTTGAGAAATGCTCACAGAAGAGGCTGAGGAACGGGCTCAACAATGTGGGGTGTGGATAACTGTTAAAGACTCCATGTGCACCATTTAAGTGTCGATAGTATGTCTCCTTAAACTCATATGTGTGTGTGAGGGTTTGTGTCACTCTTCAGTAGCTTTATCACATGATCTTCGTCAGACGTTTCAATTTTCTGAGATGAGAAGATGTTCAAATATCAGCAGAACCTGTGCACTTTAGGGACTTAATGTCCACGTTGCACGAACAGAAGCGAACGGAAATAGAATAGATTAGAAATAACTTGAATTTAGGGAAACGTTGTTGACAGAATTTTCTGGTTGATTTAAGGTTAAGTTAAGGTTGATTTAGTGACTTTATACCACACAACCTTTGTGAGTACATACTGTTGACACAAGTGTTCTGGGTGTCATCCTTGCTGAATGAAAATAGAACAGAATATGGAAGAGAATAAAAATACTGAATGGAGTAGAAATTGAAAAGATATATATTATGTAATGATAGACAGTAAAGTATATAAAAGAATGTAGAAAATAAAAGATCAAAATTTTAACTGAAGTGAAAAATAACGTACAACAGAGGTATAAAAAAGGAGAACACGAAATGTAGATTATGATTCAATTCAGTAGATTAGATAATAAAGTAAACATACAATTATAGAAAAGCATAAATGATGCTTAAAATATTGATACGGTCTGAATTACATCTCTCCAAACTCGTAGACACACAGAGACACACAGAGACACACAGAGACACACAGAGACACACAGAGACACACAGAGACACACAGAGACACACAGAGACATTCTAAAGCAGATGAAACGACCGGGATCGTGTTGTGTGTTCCAGCACGTTCACTGTACGTCCCGGGGGGGGAGGGTATCCCATCATCACCTCAGCGGTGGTGGGAGAGAGAAAGAGGTGGGGGGGCTTGAGGGGGAGAGAGACATTCTTGTGAGGTGACACATCCTGTAGGTGGGACCTGCGTATCACCGTGGTGACAGAAAGGCGAGCCAAATGCTCTTATTACCCACCTCTCCTTCCTTTCAGTTTAGCAAGTGTGTGTTTGTGTGAAATGATAAATAGAAAAAAAGAAAAAGGAGGAAAAGGGAGTGAAAGCGAAAGACATCAGCTGTGTGATTTAGCGTCTGTGTGTGTGTGTGTGTGTGTGTTCATCTTCACAAGGGATGCTTTAAGTGGAGTGCATTGACTAGCCATGAGTCATTTTCAGAGATATGCTAGTAAATACAAAGACTTTTGAACTCCACCTAAAATCTGATCCCTGATGACATCATCAGATTTCAAAAAATAATTCCTCAGATTTCATTATTGACTGGTTGTATCTGTGGAGCAATGTGTTACTTACCCCACTATAAAAAAACATCTTAAGCACTTCACTGGGATTGTTGGCAACCTTCTCCCTGTTCCTTTTCTAGGGAAATGATACACACCGGGGAGAAATGTGCTTGGAACAAGCTATTTTTGTTCTATCAATTGAAGGATATTTAGTCCACCCTCCAACTATCCTCGTCACATGAGCGGAGACGTCCTTCCAACATGTTTGCTTATCTATCAAACTATTGTTTTCTAGTGGCCGTTTATGTTCTGAAATTCACACGGTATGAATGAATATTAAGAACATAAATACCAGTCATGTATAATTATCTGATAAAACGTCAAATAGCACAACGATAATTATTAATACTTTCCAGCAATACATAGACTCATCCTGTTGGAGGCAGCACGCTATTGTTCTGCTCGTCAACACATGACAGACACGAGTCAAAGAATGGGGAAGTTAAGGTGACAATTAGTCTAACATGTCGGTTTAGCGTGTGATAGTTTAATGACAGAGTCCTTTTACTGTAGGTCTTCACCAACTACAAAACTCCACAGTTTAGTTTATTTAGCTTAGCGGTTTTACTTATCGTTGTTTCCACAGTATAGTCTTGTGTAACTAACCATATCCATCTAATTAATATGTAGAGGCAGTTTTTATACAGTACACCAAGCTTTTATGTTGAGCCGATGGTCAGCTGTGTATTTAAGACTTTTTACAGACAGTAAAACTACTCTGTTATAACAGCCATGTAAAAAAAAAAAGAGGTTTGGATTGTGGCTTGGGATAAAGGAAGCAGATAGGATTAGACTTGACAGAAATACTTGACACATGGACGAATCAAATATATGTAAGGTCTTAAAATGGATCAAGTGAACAGGTGTATTGACCACTGACAAAATCTCTTTAAACCTTTCCTCTGTATCTCATCCACAGCTGATGCAGCGGGAGAGCTCTCAGGAGCTCCTGAAGGCAGTTTCCGCTCTGTTCCAAGCCGGGGGGCCTTCATCTTTCACCCAGCTCATGGCCAGTGTGTCGAGTCTCTTCTGTGGATACCCAGAGGACGGCGGCTCCAGTGTCTTGTCCTTCAACTGGTATGAGGACAACAACTACAAGATGTTTCTTGGGGTCAATGGCACCAAGAACCACAACTATGTCTACGATGACACCACCAGTAAGTAGAGAAATCCTGAGCTGTAGTTCTACTTCATGCACCATACATTTATTTTTCTTGTTAGTCAGACTTTAAAATTGCTAAACCTGTATTAGTTAACACAACACTTGGACACAGGAGTGTTGATTGCTCATTGTGTGCCTATGTAAATACTGGATTCAACTATAATCACTGGGTAAGAAGTGATGACAAGGCCTTTTGAAAACTTCACAAAAATAGAGAGATGCTGAGATAATTTGTTAATGTATCTACCATCCTGGAGCAGTTCTTCCAGCTGTGCGTATCTGTTCCATTGTCAGAGACGTCATTGTGTATTGTAATGTGACACAATTGTCCCCAACAGCAGCACATTTGTTTTAATCATCTTCGTTGCTAAATGAACAGAATTTCCAACAGAAGACTCAGAAGATCTATACAAAAATTGTGCTTTTTGTTATTATTCTTATTTCACATTTTTGCTCTTTTTCTACCTATAGCTCCATTCTGTAATGCCCTGATGCAGACCCTCGAGTCCAACCCTGTCACAAAAATTGTGTGGAATTCGGTCAAGCCCCTGCTGATGGGAAAGATCCTGTACACCCCTGACTCCCCTGCCGTCCGCAAGATATTAAAGAGTGTAAGGGAGACCACCCCCAGCCCGACCCCTCACCTCTCCCTCACTCTCTTTCTTTCCTTCTGCACTTCTTTCAGCACTCTCAGTATCTGTTTATATGTCTCCAAACCCCTACCCTTCTTAGGAATGAGCTGACTATCAAAGCAAACGAGGGTGGGAGGGATAGGAGGGTGGAGGCAGGGGCGGGGGCAGGGGCAGGCAATCTACTGCTGTGTGAGGAAGGGAAGAGGAGGGCAGAATTAAACAATAAATTGGAAGTGAGAGCGGAGCAGTGAAAGGAAAAACACGATTGTTTTCATTGTGTCACATCTTATTCATAGCTCGTGACCTAAAACAAATCTCAATATCAAGTGTTTTTTTTTTAGAGAGTTTCTCCTCCCCATGCAGTATGAAGCTTTACATTACTCACTTTTGACATGGACAGAACAGCGGTATTATGTAGTGATTATTTTTCTTCACTGCTGTATAGTATTTGTGAACTCTATTTCTCTCTATTTACCATTTCTGTGTCCAGGCCAACACGACGTTTGAGGAGCTGGAAAGGCTCCAGAACATGGCCATGGCCTGGGAGGAGGTGGGCCCCCAGTTCTGGGCTTTCTTTCACAACAGTGTGCAGATGAACATGATCAGGGTAGGACACGTTTGTTCTATAGATAATGAAACACACACTCAGCATGTTCTCATACCTTTGGGTACAGTCAGAAAGGTAGACATACAGTACTTATTATTAGAAACTGTTCTTATGTCCCTTTCACCGCAGGACACTCTGCGAAATCCAACAGTGATGAACTTCATGGACAACAGTCTGCAGGACACTAACTTTACCACCGAAGACATTCTTAACTTCCTATACAATGGTCCAGAGGAGCAGAGGGAGACAGGCATGCCAAACTTTGACTGGAGGAATATTTTTAACGTCACCGACCAGATCATACGCACGTTCAATCAGTTTGGAGAGGTTAGCAATTTGTCGCTATCTTCATGCTTCACTCTCTTTTTCCTTGCCCCTGCCACACTGACAAATCTTGCACATTCCCAGGACTAGGTGTTTAGCCTTTTTGTAAGACTGACTCTCAGCTCTCCAGACAGTAGCATCAGTCTTCGTGGTGTGCTCCCAGGAGATTGCAGCCAGGCCCCTCTGAAACCGAACAGGCCACTTAGCACAGCTATAGAGCTGCTCTCTCCTTCAGTAGGCTGAAAGGTTGGGAGAACAAGTCTGCTGTCACCCCCTTCCTTTGCTTCCATTTTGGAGCCAGTGATAAAGTAGAGAGTAGGTGGGAGTGAGTCACCCCCCTCCATGACCTCAATGCTGTTTTGGTGTAAGGCCGTGCATTGGAACAGACCCCCCTACGCCTGTGAAGTAACAGAGGGCAAATCACTCTATCCATCCTTCACGCCTTCCCTCCCTCCTCTCTCCTCTAATTTAAAGGGGGGCAGGAGTTGTGGTTTTGGAGAGAGCCCTATCAGTGGTGGCATCTCAATCTGTCCTTTGTCTCCGAGTTCAGCACCAAAACCCTTCACAGCCCCACAAACAAACCTAGGAGATTTAGCCAATTAGATATAGCTGTCAGCTAGTCTTGGGCCATAGGATAACTGGCGCATTAGATCCTGTCACTCTGTCAGGGGTGTGTTTCTCAAACTGAAACCCCATTGGAACATGTGTATGAGTGAGAATCTTTCTTCTCAGCCCATCTCTGGGTGTGAATGTATGGTTCCGCAAAGATGAATGGAAAGTCCTCTCTCGTCTGTCTTTGAGTGCTCTCAGGGTATTGTACAGTAATGTGAATGGAGACATTAGGCATGGTGTATATAGGGGTTCAGGAGGGGGGGGGGTTAGACAGCAGTGTGTGTGTGTGTGTGTGTGTGTGTGTGTGTGTGTGTGTGTAGGGTGAGAGTTTCACAGGGCAATTACATGTGATTCACACACAAAGAGTGTGTATGTGAGAAAACGGCAATGTGAGCTTCAGGGTTGGAGCACGTGTGTGTGTGTGTGTGTGTGTGTGTGTGTGTGCGCGCGAGAGTATTTTTGCATGTTATGAGGGCATGCATTTGCTTTCCTGTGTGTATATATAAGTGTGTGTTTGTGTCTCTTTCAGCAGAATGAATATAGTTCAGACTTTCCCATGTCATCCGATCACCTCGGTGAAAGATATAATGAATACATATAAAAACTACCCACTACAATGACTGTTGTTAGGGTCAGGTATTGTCCTGGGCTTAGTACAAAAACATGAATTTGGTTAAACTCAAACAGTTGCATATATTATCTCTTTCTTTCACTAATCACTAATAAATCTGTTCACTTTGGTCTTGGTCTTTTTCCTAAATCATGGATCTGAGTGTTAGAATAACAGTAGTTTAAATTTCCTTTAAAAAAATGAAATGTTAAACTTTTTATTTTATTTTAATATGTAAACAGTTCTCTAAATGCAGTAAATAAAATATTGAAATCATATAGTTTTTAAAGAAATATTTACTGCTGTCTATTGGTACTGGATTGGTTTTGTTACCAGATTGTAGAGACACACTGGGCTTTCAGGAGTCATCCAGGTTAGGTAATCTAAGTCATGGCAACTGGACTTCCACTACTTATCCAGTCTGAGAAAAGTTGGTTAGAGAACCTCAAATATATCCTCGATTGAAAGTATTAAGGCTCGACACTCAGCTCTCCTTGGATTTTTTTCCAAACAGAGCAAATGCCACATGCACTTAATCCAGTTCACAAATACATTAGACTTAGACACACTCATCTACACACACTTGTATAAATAGTACGGCACTACCACAGCAGGATCATATTTGTTCTTTTCTCAAACAGAACATGGAGAAACACCAGCTTAAAAGCTTGTACCAAGCACAAAAACAATACTAACTGTATTTATACTTGCCCTCTAAATGCTGTTTGCATGCCCATGACCCACTGTGTTCTTTCCTCTTATGCAGTGCATCAGCTTGGATAAGTTTGTGGCTCATACGGACGAGTCCCAGATGATCCATCAGGCGTTGTACCTGCTGGAGGAGAACAAGTTTTGGGCCGGGGTGGTGTTCAAGGACATGTATCCCTGGACCACAAGTGTTCCCCCACATGTCAAATACAAGATCCGCATGGACATCGATGCAGTGGAGCGCACTAACAAGATCAAAGATAGGTCAGTAGCAGCTGTGTTGAGTGATGTTCTACAGAGTTCCCAGCCTTTTGCCTTTGACCCATGAAGCAGAAGTTGTATGTATCTGTGATTCGTAAGCATCTGAGCCAAAGAATACATTCCTTTGCCTTACTAACCTCCAATTTTTTCATTTGAGCAATGCAGTTAATTTTTTCTCACCCAGTAATTCATCCTGTGACCACTCAGATGTACCTTTAAATCATTTTAAAGGCCATGGTTTCCAAACAGAAGGTAGAACCTGACTTACACAAAACAAATCAATTCTAGCAGAGAAAAAAGGCCAATTACTGATACTTTCCAATAAGTTTTATTGTAGCTGACGGCTAAATATAAAAATAGGGGTTAAGCAGGTTCCAACAAAGCACCTTCTGTTCCTTTATTTTTTAACATTCCTCAAAAGATGTAAAGCAAAACCTCTCCAGCTGGCCTCTATGTGTTTTCTGGAGTCTCTTGGTGGCCCCATATTAACTCAATACCTGCCCTTTTATCCTCCCATGTGAAGCTCTTACATACATTATCCTTTCCCTTTTACCTCCTGCTCATAAACACGGTGGTATGTCAATAGCCCCTGGGGTTGAACAAACACTTTTAGCTGTTTACAGTGCACCAACAGGCTGCAAAAGACACAGTTGGAGACCTGCCTCTATACAATTGATTAATCAGATTGTAAGAGGGCTTTGCCTCGGATTTATCTGCTTAAGTAAAAGCGGTGTATGTGTGTGTTTGTGTGTGGATTTGGAGAACTTGGCTTCAGGATGTTTTATTATTAAAATGTTTTCGATAGGGACAGAGTTTTTATTTTTTTCTTCAAATTCCAACAAAATTGTTTAAACGATTCAGTTGTATAATGGCTCATACGATGATCTCAGTAGTAGACAAGTGTCACGACAAAACAAACTTCCAGAAACTTAATCAAACCATCCATGTCCTGTTTCAGGTACTGGGACCCTGGTCCAAGAGCTGACCCCGTGGAAGACCAGAGGTACATCTGGGGAGGCTTTGCCTACCTGCAGGACATGATTGAACATGGCATCATAAAGCTTCATACAGGCAACGACTGGCCACTCGGGGTCTACGTCCAGCAGATGCCGTATCCATGTTTTGTAGATGATCTGTGAGTAAACTGGGGGGATGAATAGAAGTCTTCCTGTAGCATTACGCTTACTGGGAAGTGATTCTTGCAGTCTCTCTCCTCACTATAGCAACCTAGCTGAAATGAAAGCCCCTACAAGCTGTAAATTAATGCTGCGTTAAATCAAAGTCAGATTTTCTCATGGGGTTAATGAGTTTTCTTGATTCAGTAATGGGTTCAGGTATTAACTCACCCTCTTCACTCAACTCTCGTTCTCAAGCTTCATGATCACACTGAACCGCTGCTTCCCAATATTCATGGTGTTGGCCTGGATTTACTCCGTCTCCATGACTGTAAAGAGTATCGTACTGGAGAAAGAGCTGCGCCTCAAGGACACCCTCAAAGCTATGGGGGTCAACAATGGAGTCATTTGGTACACGTGGTTCATCGACAGCTTTATCATGATGACTGCAAGTACAGCGCTGCTCACCTCCATCATCATGGTGAGAAAAACAGACGGAGTAGGATAGATAAGGTGAAACGAGGTCATGTTGATAGTGAGACTAGGATTAAAGTTTATGTGCAAGTTGGGAAATTCATGTTTGTAACATGGTAACATGGTGGTCATGTGTCCTTGTATGGATTATTTTAAAATCTCTGTTTAAGTGGGGAAGTCATACTCAACTCATGCTCGACAGGTCAGTGAAAATCCTCTCATCACTCTGTCTTGTTCTTTTTCAGGGTGGGAAGGTGCTGAATTACAGCGACCCCATTCTCGTCTTCTTCTTTCTGCTGACTTTCACTGTTGCCACCATCATGCAGTGTTTCCTGATGAGTGTGTTTTTCAACAAGGCCAACCTGGCAGCTGCTTGCAGCGGCATCATCTACTTTACCCTCTACCTGCCCCACATCCTCTGCTTCGCCTGGCAGGACCGCATCACGACAAACCTGAAGCTGGCTGCTGTACGTCAATGCTATGAGAATGAGAACACACTTGATCCTAGAGCAAAGAGAATTTAGTCCCTTATTACTTGTAGCTATTGTTCATTTGTAACTAAACTATATGACATTTTTTCCCTAATCCCTTTGTTACCATAGAGCTTGTTGTCTCCAGTGGCCTTTGGTTTTGGGACAGAGTACCTGTCGCGCTACGAGGAGCAGGGTTTGGGTCTACAATGGAACAACATTCGGACTAGCCCGTTAGAAAAGGACACCTACTCTTTCCTCACCTCCATCATCATGATGATTTTTGACAGTGTTCTTTATGCCACCCTGGCCTGGTACCTGGATAATGTCTTTCCAGGTTGGGCTACGTGTGAACTCTATGCTTTGCTTCACAGTGTGGTTTAACACTTCAACAATTTTATTATACTTAGAATTATATCACATTTCTTTTCCACAGGACAGTATGGCATTGGTCGCCCATTCTACTTCCCGTTCCAGCCCTCATACTGGCAAAGACCTGCACCATCAATAACAGAAATGGCAGATCAAGGTCATTATTATTTGCTTTAATATCCCTCACATGCAGCCTACCTCTGCATTTTTACTGTGATACAGCCTGTGAGTCTAGGGTTGTCACTTTATTCAGATTTGGAAAAAAAAATGAGTATAAGAAATGAGTGCCACTTCAAAACTAGCTGCAGCTAGGAAAGGCATTGAATAGATACTGAAAGGCAATAATTGCACCAGAAAGGTCGATATGAAGTATATAACAAGTCACCACAAGAAATCTGCAGGATCCTCTAGCACTCCCAGAGCAGGAATTAAATAGTCTTGGTAAAAGATATTTTATCAAGATATACAGCGTAACATAAATAACTATTTTGACTTTTAAGCATGTTTATTTTAATAAAGTCCTTTTTAACACAAGCTTTATCATAGATATACTCCAAACCATTGTAGTCAATTACGTTTTCACGTGACAGATGAAATGTGATTAAATACAACTAGGAAATGGCTAAATGTCCCTTATAGATCCTGAGAAACCTGAACCTGAGAACACGGACAAGGATGCTGAGAGCAGGGAAACCCCAGATACCCACATCTGCAATGGCTCAGCCGGCAAGAAAACCTGTAAGCACCAAAGTAAGAGGGAACGACTGGAGAGAGAGAGGGAGCTTCTGAGACGACAGGAGCAAAGTCCAAATCAGGAAAAGGAGTGTCAGGACTCGGGGAAAGAAGGTGAGCTTAAAAGCGTAAATGCACAACTGAGTAGACTGAAAGGCTGACTGGAGATTAGGAGCACTCTGAGGACATCTGGTGGACAGGCCAGGTAACACATTAAATCTGGATGGCAAAGCTGAAAGACTGGGGCAGACAGGTCCACCAAAAAAGAACATTTGTAGTTGTGTCCATTGTGATTATTAAGTAGCCATTACTTGAGAAATTATTATTATTATGAATAATAACATATAACATAACAATAATATGTTTTGCCGTTGCAGTTCAGTTGTTTTTTGAGGCTGAACCAGTGGGCCTGAAGATGGGGGTACAGATCCAGGACCTGGTAAAGGTGTTCCATGGAAGCTCTCGTCCGGCCGTCAACTGCCTCAATATCAGCTTCTACGAAGGACAGATCACATCCTTTTTAGGCCACAATGGGGCTGGAAAAACCACAACAATGTAAGCAAAATGTCAGATTTAAGCATTGTTTTTATATATAAAGTGATGCATTCAATCATAACGAGCATGCACTGACCTCATATAGCTGTAGCTTGTAGCATGACCTTCACATCAACCTGTATTTCGTTAAGAAGTAATTTTCCATTTCAACCTGGCAGATCTTATACTTTGCCCATGTCCTGATACTGTTACTGTTTTCCAGGTCCATCCTGACTGGCCTGTTCCCTCCTACATCTGGCACTGCCTACATCAATGGAAGAGACATTAGAACTGATATGGACGTCATCCGTTCCTCTATGGGCATGTGTCCTCAATATAACATCCTCTTCAAACAGTAAGACACATTCCAGATACTTGAATGAGTCCAGTGTGAATAGGAGAGAGAAAAAAGACTTGCACACAGTACTTCTGCACTTCTGGAACACGGCAAGAAATAACGAAAAAAAAAAATTGAACGAAAAATTACTTGTTGATTATGTTTTGTTTGGTAAAAGTTAGTAATTGGGTTTTGAAGGTTTAGAATGCCTTCAGCTATGATAAAGTGAGGAACAAGCTTTGTTGTAATCAATGCACATTCTTCAAAAATCAAAAAACAGAAGTTTTAACTGCAGTTGATGGCCTACTAATTTACTTCCAAAGCCAGACTTTCTCAGCTTTTAAAGCATTTTCACACTGATTAAACTGACAAAACAACAATTTTACCCTCTTACTCTGTAACACTCTTTGCTGTTGCTGCTGCCATGTTTTTGTTCCAGTCTCACAGTAGAAGAGCACATCCTGTTCTACTCGCTGCTGAAGGGTCGGGGGCAGGCGGAGGCAGAGAGGGAGGTCGAGGACATGCTGAGGGATCTGGGGCTGCCGCACAAGAGAGACGATGAGGCTCAGAACCTATCAGGTCGTCCGCTTGTTGCTGTGTGTGTGAAAGGAAGAGAGAAATGTATTAATTCCTTCACAAGTGTGTCTCCTCTGAATAGTTGTCTGTCTTTCATATTGCAGGCGGTATGCAGAGGAAACTGTCAGTTGCCATGGCTTTCGTTGGAGGGTCGAAGGTCGTCATCCTGGATGAGCCCACCTCAGGAGTGGACCCCTATTCCAGGAGATCTATTTGGGACCTCCTACTGAAATATAGGACAGGTGAAAATGTCCCTTAAGCTCCATATTGTAACTTCAAAATACTCATTGTAGTATAGAAGTACAAATCTAACCCCCAATGTACCATTTTAATGTTACGCTGAAAACGAAACAAATCGTTGCAGCTCTCCTGAGGCACTTGAATTAAGTAGTGAGCTGATCAAAAGGAAAAATTCAGCTACAACAAAAGCAAAAAACTAGAATCTTAAAATCAATACAATTTAGCCTGTGCTGGCAAAGGCTCCTGAAAGCTATGGCTAATTGTGTTTTTTAGTTAGAATGAACAAAAATTTCCTTTACTTCACTGAGTGAGTTTCACCCCCGTGCAGGCCGTACGGTGATTCTGTCCACCCATCACATGGACGAGGCCGACCTGCTCAGCGACCGCATCGCCATCATCTCTAAAGGACAGCTCCACTGTTGCGGATCCCCTCTGTTCCTTAAGAACTGTTTCGGAGTGGGTTTCTATTTGACACTGGTACGCCGCATGAAGGACCTGAGGAAGGGGGAGGTGAGGCTTGTCTTGTAAATAAAATCAGTCAGCTGGAATGTTTCTCTTCTCTGTCTGTTCATTCTGAAACTGAATCAGTTTCTAACACTGACACAATAGCGAATAACATAATGTTTTTTTTTCTTTGTTAAACGAGTTAATATCTTTGCCGTTTGTGTCAGAATGACTGTGACTGCGCCTCAGACTGCTCCTGTTCATGCTCCATCTGTACAAGATACAAAGATCTGTCCCAGAACCAGTCCCAGCATCTAGACAGAGTTTTGGATGGTAAGTGTATACAGTACTAAATACAGTACTATACACTTCACAGTAGGAGAACTGCTCCTCTTCTGTTTTGGTGCATGTTTTCTCTGGTGTTGAGGAACAACTTGAGATTCAAAAAATTCGTTCGGGGGGCAAGGATGTTACGGAGAGAACAAAAGAAATTAGGTTTAGGCTTTTATTAATTTAATATAAAGTACAATATATACTGATTTTAACATTTAATACTGTTGAAGTATTCAACATTTAATGTTGAATACTGAATTCTGATTGGTACGTGGACATCTGTTGCTTTTTCCACGTGTGTCATCCACTTAAAGCCAGAGAGAGTAAATGCAGGTAAAAAAATCTTCTAGGGTTCCTCAGTCAAAATTTTATCTGGCTGATGTTAATAGTAAAAAAAAGCCTTAAAAATAAATGAGGGTCTTCAGCATAGCAGTGCAAGTCGTGTATGTGAGTGACTGTCTGGCCCACTTACTCTAAGTTAAAACCAATTCAGAAACAAAACACTGCTTTCTTACATTTATAATTTAGTGGTGATATTGACCCGTGAGCCTTTTTCTTTAATTCTGCCTGGGGACACTATACTTGAGATGCAACACCATGAAGTTGTTCAGGCACAAATTTACTCATGCATTTTAGTGCTTGAATAATAGTGTCTGTTTTGGGGTTTTGCATCTTAAGCAGTTTTCCTTCTTTTGTCCTTGTCTTGCTTTCTGCTGCTTTGGGTTATTCTTCTATAACCTCTGTCTTTTTCTCAGGGGACATTGACAGCATCACCAGTCTCATCCACCACCATGTCCCAGAAGCCAAACTGATAGAGACAATTGGCCAGGAGTTGACCTATCTGCTTCCCAATAAGGGGTTCAAGCATCGTGCATATGCCAGTCTGTTTAGGGAGCTGGAGGAGACGCTTGCTGACATGGGGCTCAGCAGCTTTGGCATCTCTGATACATCACTGGAGGAGGTAGAGACATCTCTCCATCCATCTGATGAACTATTGTACTTTTTTTACTCTGCTGCATTCATCGAACAACAACACGACAACGTTGCAACGTGTTTCCACTACAGATCAGTTTGTTTCAGAACTATTTTTTTTAACGTTACAAAAGATTGTTTTCCAACTCAATACATTTCTGTTTCTATTTTTAGTAGCCTCTTTCAGTTTAATGATGAAAAACTAAAACTAAGGGAACTTAAAAGTGGAACTTTATTTAATGTGTGAAAAGTTATAAAAGTTTGAGTTCTTTTTTTGGTTTTCAGATATTCATAAAGGTCACTGCAGACGGAGAAGCAGCGAATAATGCCACCACTCCGGGTAAATACCACCACTGAATATTCTACGTGGCCTTTTCCTAGAATTGAATTTCTGGCCCATTGACCTGTGTCTCTAACGTGTTGTTAATCCATTCGCCTCACATCTGTTTTTATTATGATGTTAGTGTTGTTTAAGTCTTACTGACTTATACAACTGCAGCTTGAACAGTAGCTAAAGTGCTTGTGTACCATGTGTTACTTTTACCGTCTAGGTTATGTGTGTGTGTGTGTGTGTGTGTGTGTGTGTGTTTTGTGACTCACTTTTCTGTCACACTCCTCTAGAGCAATGGATGTTACAGCGGAGAAAAAATGACAGCAACGTTGTTATAGAGGGAGATGAAGGTCAGAGACTTGAGAGCCACTCTCTCTGATAATATAAAAATCTTGTATTTTCTTCGTTATTGAACCTACTAGACTTGGGTCAATCAGAAAACACTGTTGATTCAATTTAACAGAATGGTGTGCATACCACTATCTAAGGTATCCCTCACAGAAACATACAGTCTTCAAGAATATACAGTATATAATCTGAAAAATTCTAAATGTTATGGAACAATTGTCAGAGACTTTAATCAACCATCTGCCGAGCTTTGAGTGATCCAGGTCTGGGAAGTTGCACTTGCACAGAAAATAAGGATAGCCAGCAGAACAAGAGTTTTTTTTTGCTTGCTTATGTTTTTCTAGTACAGCACTGCTTTAAATTTGTAGATACACTCACACTTCTCCCTGACTGCACAGTGAAAGAATAAGAAACGCCAGATGAGCGTAGGTGCTTTACTCAGCCGAATCTCCCAAACCTACTTTTCCAGCTCGCTAACAACAGTCTCTCTGCTGAATGTTTTGAACTGAATAGATATATCTTAAGGTTAGGACTTATTGGAGGTTTTCTTGTTGACTACAGAACACAACGGCATGAATGGCACTGCTCACGATGCATCAGACAGCAGTGCAGGAAAGGGCTCCAGGCAGGTGAAAGGTGCTAGTCTGATCCTGAAGCAGTTTCATGCATTGATAGTGAAGAGGTTCCACCACGCTACAAGAAGCCAGAAAGATTTCCTGGCACAGGTACTTGGATACAGCAATGTGTCGTATGGTTTTGTTTTGTTAATAATTAGCTATTGACAGATTGGACTGGGAGACTGGGGAGTTACTTGGGATAATTGTACTCTGTGAGTAGCAGACCAGTGCATATAAACAACACATTTGAGTGCCAAAGGGTTGGAAAAACAAAAACAAAGGAATATTTGACTGATACTACTATGTAATCTAAGCTGGTGGGAAACAAATTTAGTGCGCTTTTAATCTTCATTTTAATGTAACAAATGTCTTGTTGTTTTTAGATCGTCCTCCCTGCCAGTTTCGTCCTGATAGCTCTGGTCTTCACTATGATCGTCCCTCCGTTTGGAGAGTATCCCAGTCTGACTCTCACCCCCTGGATGTACGGACAACAGTTCACCTTCTTCAGGTCAGACCTCGTGACAAACCACAGAATGGCAGATTGCGAGATCTCCTGCTAATGGATTTTACTTTGTCGTCCCTATTTAGTAATGAGCAACCATTTGACCCCAAAATGAAACGCTTCATAGACCGACTGCTGAGCCCACCAGGCATGGGGACACGCTGCATGGAAGGAGAACCACTAGGGTGAGTAGCAGGACTATAGATAGAATAGACAGTGTCTACACTTTGATATTTTAAAATCGTATACAGTGAAGTACATGGCAGGAAATGCAGCTGATACAGTATATATCGTATCTTACTTTCCTACAGAATGCCCTGTAGCAACGATTCATCAGTGTGGGAGTTTCCTGACATCTCCCCTGTGGTCAGCAACATCTTACTGAGTCCTGAGTGGAACCAGCAAAACCCCTCTCCCTCCTGCCAGTGCAGCACCAGTGAGAAGTTGACCATGATGCCCATCTGTCCTGTTGGTGCAGGCGGTCTGCCCCCTCGCCAACGAACGGAGTCCACGGGAGACACAATGCTGGACCTGACGGACAGAAACGTCTCTGACTACCTGGTCAAAACCTACCCCAGTCTCATCAGAGCCAGGCAGGTTTACATTTAAGAAAACATATATAACAGGGGAATGTTAAAAAGAGGAAATACAAATGTGTCGTAACTGTCAAAGGCCTGAAAATCCCATCTTAAATCTAAATAAAAAGAGATGACGTAAGAGAAATCAGGCTGCTGCAAACAATATACACAGGAAAAGTTCCTTATGGTTCATAAAAATGTTTTACACAAGCTGCGATTGCTCTGTAAATAGTTTTGTTTAACCATGTAGTTAACACATTGAAATAATTAAATTCTGAATTTCATTTTACAGTTTGAAGAGCAAATACTGGGTGAACGAACAAAGGTAATAATTTCCACTTTATTGCTGCAGGTCTCCTACTATACCCATAAACCCTAGATTCTCTTGTGCATATTATTGTTTGTATAGTGAGTGTAAATCTTGCCTGTCATTAGATATGGGGGTCTTTCGGTAGGAGGACATCTTCCCATCCTGGATGTGAATCCGAAAGACATCCAGAATGTTTTCCAACAGTTGGGACGAATGCTCAACATCACAGGGGTAAATATTTGGAAGTGGTTCGTCAGACATGAGAGCAGTGTCTCATTCAGTCTGTTCATAACGAGCATTGTGTTCACAGGGTTATTATTCTGGACTCGCACTGAGGGAGATTGGTCCTTTCTTACGATACATGGAAAGTGAATTCAGTGTAAAGGTGGGTGTGGGTCGGATAGAAAAGTGTTTTTTTTTCCCCCACAAAAAGCAAACCAGTGAGCAGCAGAAATTGTTTGCAAACACTTTTGTCACTGCTCTGAGGTCTACATCAGTCACTTTACTTCACTGTATATTACGAGCTTTTCATTTTATAAAGCCTGCCTTGTCGGAGGTATGCTGAGTGACAGCTGTAAGTGCTAGATTTAATAACTCTGCTTCCCACTTAAAGTAAAGGTAGTTTTATTTAAGTTGTAAATCAGGACTGTAATTATAAAGATATGCTCAAATAGCTCTGCTTTTCTTTGTCAGGTATGGTATAATAACAAAGGCTGGCATGCCATGGTGGCCTTCATGAATGTGGCTAATAACGCCATTCTGCGGGCCTTCCTGCCCTGGACCGCCAACCCTGCCACGTTTGGCATCACTGCCATCAACCACCCTCTAAACCTCACCAAAGAGCAGCTTTCTGAAGTCACAGTGTGAGTGTTGCTTTTTTTAAAAATGTATCTCGATTTGTGTTGATTCACATATAGACACGTTCACTTACATATACCCAGATGTACATGAATTTAGAGGCAACAAAAGCTTGAGCAGGAGAAGTGCAAGGTTAAAATCTTTTATAGAGACCTTATAGAGACCATGGCAAGATAAATGATTTTCCATTAAATAAAAATGATGAGGGACAAAAACACTACTGCAAAATAAAAAAAATGGAAAAACATGAAGAAAAAAATATCTGCTGTATGTAACAATTATTTCCTCATTGATTCCACTATAGTTTAGTCCTGTGTTGTCTGGGTTCACTGTATCTTTTAAATTTCCATTCACATCTTTCTTTATGCTACAGAGAACATCTACAACAACTGCTATTTTGATCTGCTTCTCATTTCAGGCTGACCACTTCTGTAGATGCCGTGGTGGCCATCTGTGTTATTTTTGCCATGTCCTTCATCCCTGCTAGCTTTGTTCTCTACCTCATCCAGGAGCGTGTGACCAAGGCCAAGCACCTGCAGTTTGTCAGTGGGGTTAGTCCTTTAGTTTACTGGGTGGCCAACTTCTTCTGGGACATGGTAAGTCAAGCAGGGTTGGATTCAGTGATATCTTTGACTGTCTCGTTGAGTAGCATTTTACATCATTGATTTCTGTATTTATTATCCTGTGAATGCTGATTTTCTCTCTTAGATGAACTATTGTCTCAGCACTGCTATGGTGGTTGGCATTTTTATGGCTTTTGACAAGAAGTGCTACACATCACCATCCAACCTGCCAGCCCTAATAGCGCTGCTTCTACTATATGGGTAAGACTTAATTTAGTTTGGATGATGGTCAGGAGAACGTGCAGAGCTTATTAGTAGGTCTCACAAAAAAAAATATCTAGCAGAATGAGGAAAGAGAAGCTGAATAACAAACAAAGAAAAACAAATGATTCATAAATAACATTAAAAAGATGCAATAAACGTGATTTATTCTTATTTTCTAATCTTCTCTTTGACTCCACTGCTTTTAGATGGTCGGTGACACCCATGATGTATCCCATGTCCTACATATTCAACATCCCAAGTACCGCATACGTCTCTCTGTCCTGCATCAACCTGTTCATAGGCATCAACAGCAGCGCCATCACCTTCATCCTGGAGCTTTTTGAAAACAACCGGGTAAAGTTCATATGCACATCTGACTTTATCTTTCATTAGCTGTAGGAGAATTGGGATCTCAATTAGGGTTGGATTCAAGAAAGTGTCCAGTGTGAAAAGACAGAGCAGACATTTTCAGAGCCAGACATTTTTTCTTATATCACTTTAAGAAAAGCTCAGTGTCTCGTTCTCTTAAAGTGTCTCTGTAACTAGCATGAACAATATAAGGACCTTGAAAGTGATGCAGCTAAATAAAATAGCTTTTTGAAAACTATCAGCAGCTAAATAGGAGATAAAGAGTAATTAATAGTGATGCAGCTGGGGGAGCATGACAAGAAGATGAGTCACAGGCGTGCGGGGTAAAGGAACAATCTAAAATCTAATGTAATAAATAATATGGAGAAAAAACAAATTAGTATATAAGAGGTGGAGAGGTGCAGCTCTGATGATTCGAATGACTAGCTGGTGTTTGCACATGCAAATACCCTAGATTTCAGTTCATTTTAAGTTTAAGTGGTTCAACTCTGATACTTAAACCATGCACAATAACTTCAACAGAAATAGATTTGCTCCATTCGTCAATAATGTTTGCACGAGAACACAACATTTAACCCAACGTTAATCCTTGTAAATGAGTCAGGAGTTTAATTTAGCCCTGAATAGTTCTCCAGCAACACGGACAAACTACACTTAGTCTGATATTATTGTATACTTTGTGTTTTCAGCTCTTGCCATAATGTGCATCAATTCTTCAGGGAAATGCGAACCGAATATATAAACACTTGTTTTGGTATCTCCAGCCTTTGCTGAAGTTCAACGAGTGGCTAAAGAAAGGCCTGTTGGTGTTCCCTCACTTCTGCCTGGGGCGGGGACTGATAGACATGGCCATGAATCAAGCTGTTGCTGATGTTTTTGACAGATTTGGTAAGTACCAGACACTTTATGGAACGTGTAATGATGGAAAATTCCATGGGGTTTAACTTTGGCAGTCAGAGTTCTGCTTTACACCTTTCCTAATTTCACACAGACAGTTGTGACTAGCTGCTTAGTTATGTCCAGTGTGAGTGACCAACTGCAGGAAAAATGAGTTACTTCCTCAGTAGAGAGAGACATAAAATATTTGTTTAGTCTCTGAACGAAGGGTTCATGTTCAGTACGGCCCTCATTTGTGTTTCCAGGTGAAGAGTACACAACAGATCCTTTCCAGTGGGACTTTGTGGGGAAGAATATCGCCTTTATGGCAGTGGAAGGCTTTGTCTACTTTATTCTCAATCTTCTGATCCAGTACCGGTTCTTCTTGGAACACTGGTAAGGGACTAGCTTAACACAGATCCACATACAGGTTTACATACATGGCATGTGAACCTCTTTTTACACCTTTCCATTGACAAATGATTCACTGTCAGAACTGTAATTAACACATAAAGTGCAGCTCTGTTGTACTAGATGTTTGCTGATAGATGGTTTTCTTTGCATGTATCAGGTTATCCAACTACAAGCAGACTCAAAGTCAAGATGAAGATGATGACGTGGCAGCAGAGAGGCAAAGAATCTATGATGGAGGAAGCAAAACAGACATCCTGCAAATCAGAGACCTCTCCAAGGTAAAAAATCACATAATCACATCAAGTTCATGTTACATTTTAGAATTTAATCAGTTAGTCGTCATATGTGGCAAAATAAACTAATTATTTTATTGTATTCATATACAACAAGTATGCACTTAGAGTAATTATGGACATTTTCACAGAACATCAGCTGCATACAGAAAATAAAAAAATAATCATGTGCTGTAGACAATGTGTTGACAGGTTTATATAGTCAGAAAAAAAGCATCTGGCATATTTTATTATAATTCTCTTATCTCTAAATGTTTGTTATAAAAAGTACAACACAAATAAATATTGTTGCCCTGCGTTCTCTGCACAGACCTATGTAGGCAGGAAGAGGGCAGCTGTGGACCGGATTTGTGTAGGAGTCCCTGCAGGAGAGGTAACGTTCAATTCATTTACATTCAGAGCTACTACTGTCTTTTGTATTTTCAATACTCACGCTTCCTTAGCACACTGATTAAGCTCTCACTCTGTTCGGCTGTTAGAGATGCAGGTAATATGCAGTAGATGTCATTAACCATTAGCAGGCAGCATACTGGAGTATGTTTTGTCTGATTGCGTTTGTTATATTTCTGTTCTAATGTTCTCACATTTGTTTTATGAATACATTCATGCACACAGGCATTAGAATGAAACAGCAGACGAACAGAACATTCTCTTTAACAATGAGTTTTTCTTTCAGTGCTTTATTTTCAGCATTTTAGTTGAGAGTCTGATTGTCTTTTGTCCTGTTAGTGTTTTGGTCTCTTGGGAGTTAATGGAGCTGGGAAGACAACAACCTTCAAAATGCTCACTGGTGACACTGATGTGAGCTCTGGAGAAGCTACTGTGACTGGTTACAGGTACATAAAGATCACTCAAAACTGTCCCTGGACAGTACAATAGAAACAGTGTTCAGGGCTGGATCAGATAATACTAAGAAAGAAAAAAATCTGGCTTATCCTTAATGCAGTTTTAGAGAAGTCAGAAAGTTTAAGAACTGAGGTCATTCACACAGAATTCTCTGTAATGAAACTATCTGAATCATCCTGTGACTAAAAGTCACGTTTCCCTTTGAAAAGGAAAAAGCTAGGGGCTAGAGCTTAATTGACAATTTGTTTTTGAAATCGCAAATTATTTTTTGTCTGGGAGCAGTGGTTCTGGTTCCAATATTCTCTCATTTAGTTGGCATGTATTATTTTTTATTAAAAGTTTCTGGTTTTGTCAGGATGGATAATACATTTGGAACAATTAAACTCCAGTATAACAGACATTTAAAAGCAACTACCTATTGTAATGGTCCCCAACCTTTTTTTGGCAAGTGAACCCCTTAAAAACAGTAATGTGCACTTCTGACCTCTCTTCAGATAGTACAGTCTTAATGTGAACAGTACAAATGTTAAGTACCACATCAACCTAACATTTTATCAATGTTCTTTACATCCATTCGTAATCTAACCCCTTTCAGAATTTTTTATTTTATTTCATTTTTTGCCACCATAGAATACATTTGTTATGCGCTCAATCGGTTCACTGCAGTGAGCGGCACTTTGTGTCTTGCAGCATCCTGACAGAGATTCTGGACGTGCACCAGAACATGGGCTACTGCCCCCAGTTTGATGCCACTGATGAGCTCCTGACCGGCAGGGAGCATCTCTATCTCTACGCTCGTCTCAGAGGGGTACCTGAGTCAGAGATCCCCCGAGTGAGTAGGACTCCAGCTGCTTTACATCTCGAGCTGTCAAAAGATGTTTCACAGAGATTCTCTGTTTTGTTAATTTAGTTTTTCCACATCCTGTCTTTACTGTCACTCAGCATTTGCTTACGTTTTCATTATTTTGTTTTGTCCTTTAAATTTGGCAGTAATATTTTTATGAAGGGGTCAGTTAACAGCAGAAGATCCCCATCCTAAACATATATGCATTGAGGCAGATTGAGAGGAAGAACTCCACACATACAGTATCTTGTTCATCCTGTAGGTGGCAGAATGGGGCATCCAGAAGCTGGGTCTGACAGAATATGCCGGCCGCTGTGCAGGGACCTACAGTGGGGGCAACAAACGGAAACTCTCCACTGCCATCGCAATGATTGGTTGCCCAGCGCTGGTGCTGCTGGTGAGTTAGCAAATGACAAGGAGCACATGAGCCCATTGTTTGGGTTTTCGGGTTTTATGCAGGGATTTATCAATGGAATGGTCCATGGATCCAGATGGGAAGCCATATGGGTTCAGTCAAGCCTGGCCTCGAATGTTTTATCATTGGCAGGCAACAGTGCAATTCAATTCAAATGGGCATAAATCTGAGATCTTTGCCATATGCTGATAGAGATAAGCATTTGATCCCCGTTCATATGGAATTATGTGCTCAGACAGTCAAACTTACTGTTTGTTGCTGTGTGTGCTTAGGACGAGCCCACGACAGGGATGGACCCGCACTCTCGACGTTTTCTGTGGAATGCCATCATGAGTGTCATTCAGGACGGCAGGGCTGTGGTTCTGACATCGCACAGGTTCAACATCTGATAATGAAATGAATTCACTGCACACATCTGCTACAGGCCAGCAGCTGACCAAACACAGTTAACTGTTCTGCCAGGAACTGCTGATGAAATCACTACTTAGAGTTTGCTTGATTTTACTATAGAGATCTGTGAGATTAGAATTAGAAAGACATGAAATAATGATGGATTGTCGTTGTGTTTTCCACCAGTATGGAGGAGTGTGAAGCCCTCTGCACTCGACTGGCCATCATGGTCAACGGGACCTTCAAGTGTTTGGGTACCATCCAGCATCTCAAATACAAGTAAGACGTTTACTGACGTTTAATAACTAGTTTAATATCAAAATTGAAACTAGGAATAAAAGAACGGCACAGATGATTCAAGTGCTGAGAGTTTGTGGACGGCGTGAATAAACAGTTGTAAACACATTTGTCAATGCAGCTCATTGAAACAATGCTTCATTTCTCCTGAATAGTGATTAAATGAAAAACATTTGTCTGATATATGAAAGTGTGAAGAGAGATAAATCGTTATTATTCTACAGTAATATTCTCAAACGATCTGGACAGATTTGTCGTCATTTCTAGAAAAGATTATAAAAAATTGGATTATAGTGGTATTTTAGAGCAAGTGTTTCCTGTTATTAGAGAATAACGCTCAGACACACAGTATGGTCCTCCAATGACTGAAAACACAGCTAAAAAGACATGTTTAACTGAGACTTTTAATGTGCTGTTTCCCTTATTCAGATTTGGTGATGGCTATGTGGTGACCATGAAAGTCAGGGCAGCTAAAGCAGGCTCGTCCCCAGAGCTGGAGCCTGTCGAGAGCTTCATGGAGAGCTGCTTCCCTGGCTGTGTTCAGCGGGAGAAGCACTACAACACACTGCAGTATGAGATCGCCTCCTCCTCCCTAGCCAGGATATTTCAGCTGGTGGTGGCCAATAAAGAAAGGCTCAGCATCGAAGACTATTCAGTTTCTCAGACAACACTTGACCAGGTACTGTATATGTACGAGCTATCAGAATAACGAGAGGGAAGTGATAAGAGTCTCAGAGATGTCATTGAACTTAATGAATCTTGTAGGAATTTGTCCTGATAATATGAAGTCACGACATATTAAAGGGCAGATTTAGAATTTTCAAACTTTGGAAGTTTGTCCTACAACACTATTGATTGTGCCCATATGTATAATATGTACAATACTTTCTACTAGTTACGTAGATTTGTTGCCAGCTTTTTACTCATTTGTTGCAGAGTGAATCAGAAGCACAGTACAAAAATTATCATGTCAGACTTTTATGTAGGATAGCGAAGCATGCATGTCTGGGAGATATTTATTCTCTTTACACATCCTAAATATCTTAGCATATGGATTTGTTTCCAGCTGAGGCAAATGTTACTGCTGTATTGCAAATGAGCTGCTGTAATCACCGCAGCATTTTAGAGAAAGACATCTTACTGTATGTCTCCATGGACCTTTAGTTGATAAATAACACATTTTTATTTGCCCCCCTCATCAGTGGTTAGCTCATTGGTGATGACACAGCTGTGTGCTTCAAATGGTTTTCCCCACAGCAACCCTCCTACTACGGTAATAGTCCTCTGAGAAATGAGCTTCGCATTGACATTGCAAACTGTCTGTTTTGACTACGGTTGACCACAATAAGGTCCTTTCAGAATGTCTATTAGATGCCTTTTGTCCATTGCTAGTTTCTCTCAGAAAATCCTGAATAAATGCACAAACAAACCTTGTTCTATGTTTTACAAAGTGCAGATGAGGCAACAAGGATGACAGATAAAAAAGGTGGAGTGACTGAGATGTCATGTACGCACAAATAAAATCCAAAGAGTAAAAGAGAGCAAAACCATGGTTCCCGCAGCAAGGAACTATCTGGGGAAACAAAGTTCATTTTATCCCTTATCTCTTAAAGCATAGTCAAGTTTCATATACATATGGGCACAACAGTATTGCTTTATGACGGATGCAGAGAATCCTGAACCTGTCCTTCAAGCAGGGAAAATATTTTTACATTTTGCGTAATTATGAAGAGAAAAAAAGCAGAAATGTAAAATATGTCCCTCAATTCTTCATATATAAAGTAGATTATGGTACTTTAAAGCTGTGTGGGAGTATAAAAGGTAGCACTTTACAGCTCGTTAATTTTCTGATAAATATGTGTCTGTAGGAACAGTTGACTGTGGCGTCAGGTTGGTTCCTAATATCTGCACTGAATAAGCAAATGACTGAATTCTTCTATCACATATGGCCTCCTCCCTGCTCCTGTGCTCCATCTCACAGCACCTTTAAATCAATGACAATTACACTTTGTTATATCATCATTAAAAAAATGAATCTGATGACATCGTCGTCCAGCTTTATCATTACAAACATTACCATGAAATTTATTAGAAACAGCTCTTGGTGCTTGGTTTTTATTTTACTACCCATGTGCTTTTGGCCTCCTGTTGACGTAGACATTTCTCTTGCTCACACTGAGCTATTACCTGGTTATTACTTTAGTAACTACCTGGCTATTACTTTAATTTAAACACACTTTTTCACTACATAGATATTATCTTGCTATTACTTTGTTATGTCTAAAAATATTACTCCATTACCGAGCTCTAAAGTGCTACTGTAAGAAATCTGTTGTGGATTCTTAAACTATGACAGTGTATTAAAATTAATTTGTCTCTTGTTTAGGTGTTTGTCAACTTTGCCAAGCAACAAACAGCAGAAGACGAGGACATTACGTTACAGAGACGAACCGGAGGTGGACGAAAAGACGTCAAGGTTTCACCAGTGAAGAGGAAAAAATGAAAAGGTCACTCTGCAGGGCAGTAAACTAACTTTCCAACATTTT
Source organism: Ctenopoma multispine (assembly GCA_034779795.1). Taxonomy (NCBI): domain Eukaryota; kingdom Metazoa; phylum Chordata; class Actinopteri; order Anabantiformes; family Anabantidae; genus Ctenopoma; species Ctenopoma multispine. The sequence continues at coordinate 16,207,142 of JAUYWH010000009.1, read as the reverse complement.
TAATATTTCACTAGCCAAATTACTTTTTAGAGTTGAGCCTGACTGGCTACCTGCCAACGTGACTGTTAAATTTTTTCCCCCCCAATCACAGCAGAACTTTACAAGCCACTGGGTGCAAACAGAAATTCATATTAAACCAATCATGTTTGACATATCGTATAAAATAATGTTTGGTTTTGTTTTTTTAAACAGCAGAAACTGATTCGAAAATAGCTAGTGCTAAAAAATAAGATTTCTGCTACATATATATGTGCAATCGATACATAAGCACTTTAGGGGCAGTATTTTTTATGTGTAAATTAACGCACACACCTTAAGTTTATGTACAGTGTTAAGCGAAGCATCATTTAATGTTGATGGCATGAATGAAAAATGTGTTTACTGTTGCTTCCATTCTTTTTAGTAATTTATTGTTGCTGTATTTCTTTGTTTGCCATCTGTTGTTCTCCTGGGTCATTACCAAAGAATATTCCCTTTTAAAATATCACACTTCACTACAATTAGGTTTCAGATTAATATAGCTGTAAATAAAGAAGAGTTATGTTTTGTATCTGACAAATAAACCTTTATCATGCTTTATACTTTATGCTCTGTGCAGTCTTTCCTATAGCTGATTAAAGTTGTACTGTATCACAAATTCCAAATAAAACTGTTCAAAGTTTCATAAAGTATTTGCAAAGTGCATTAATTCTTATTAAATGTTTTAGCCATCTCCTGCTTCTCTTGCATTATATAAAGCATAAAGCCGCTGGATAAAACTGTAGGTTATTTAAAAAGAAAATCTGAAAGATGTTTCGCTCTGCTAACCTAGAAGATCTCTCCTGACCTCCACTGAAAAGCAAAGAACTACTACATGATGGTGAAATGCCTCAGATATAACTTTGCATCTGGGCCAAGGCAACAATGTGCTGAGTGTCTAGTCACAACCTGAATTTATTTGACACGCAGTCCAATTACTGTTCTCCAGCCGCAAGTGATGGTGTCATTGCCTCAGGCCACCCCAACTATCTGAATTGCATTGGTTACCTAAATGAAACCGATGGATGGCGGCACTGTGCATTTCAGGACTACTAATGAAACCTCTGGAGTGAATCTCATGTCCCGATCTCCTGCCCACATGGTCATCTGGATGAGCCCGATGAGCTTGAATATTTCCGCTGTGGGAGAGCAAACGAGTCGCACTGTAACAAGCTGTGAAATGTGACTGTTTGTATACTGCTGAATACCAAGAAATTCTAATATAGAGCATACTACCTGAGATACAGCTACTTCACAAACCACAATTTGCTGCTTGCCCTCATCTTAATTTTATTACCCTGAGTAATTTTGACGTACGCACAGTTGTTTGGACTAAACAAGAGATCACAATGTGTCACTGAGCTCTGGGAAAGTGTGAAAAAACACATTAATTAAAGTTTTGGAATTAGTTTTGCTTCAATTATCTGCAAGAACAAAATCCTGTTTAACATGTTGCTTGGATAATCTAATGATACCATATAACCATATAATAATGTAAGAAGATTGTTTATCTTTAGCTTCCTGAGCTTGTGAACCTAATTTAACAATGTTTAATTTGGTGGTTCTGAGTTCAACATTCATTTATTGATAAAGACAGAAGATATTGTGTAACACAGTCTCTTCTGTCACATCTATCATGTCTGTACATCGTTTAAGGATTACTGTTAAGTCAGCTTCAGATCTGGTAGGAGTACACAAACTTCATACTCAACTAAAAGGGGATGTACTTATCTAAATATCATCTAAAGTACAAAAATAAAAAGTACTTCACTAAGTAAACTATATTTTAAATAGTATTGTATTTGATGCTTTTGATAACAAACGTGGAAGTAAAAAGGGGAAGTAATGAATGCAAGTCAAATATCTCTTTTACTCAAAGAACAAAAACAGATCCTGGCAAAGGTGGAGCTGACTTTAACCACCTTATGTACTGACAAGTGGCTAACTTTTATCTACAATACACTATATTCTCTTAGGTTTTAAATATAAATATTGATCTTTGAAGTAACTAATATGCTGTTGAATAAACGTAATGGAACAAAATAAGTGGAAATACAGTTGCATAGTAGTACATTAATTGTGTGACTTGCCACTACAAGTCATCAAAATACAGTATCCAAAAGACTTTTTGAAAATACTGTGACCTGGATAAAGTCTTACAAAAGCCGCCTGTGTGCCAACCGACTGAGAACTCAGATGATAAGTGATCAACATGTTTAGAACCATCAGCCAACATCAGGTGGTGTCACACATCAGTGAACACGTGCTGCTCTTTTCTGTGCTCTCGCTTCAGTTTGAGTCACTCTAGTGGAACTGCTGCAAGCTCGTTGTTAACTTCAGGCTCTTACTGTTTTTAATTTGACTGATCTCTAATACATCTAATTGTTAAATGCCTGAAATTTAAATTAAATAAACTAAATCAATGAAAAAATAGACTGTCAAAGGGGAAGTGAAATGAATGCGAACTTTGTAGTTCATACATTTAATTAATACGATTATTTTCTATTCTAAAACTATAAAACAGAGTGATACTAACATGTGATGTGAAAGAATCTTTTTTGTTGGCATTTATATATGAGGCAGTGAAATTCAGTGTTTTTAGATGAAAGATTTTGTGGTCTGTCTTACCTGGTGGTGTTCACAGCAGGTGGCCGGCGTAACAGCAACCCCCTGGCAATATGGCAGTTCTGAGAAGAAGAGAGTATGAAAGTTGAAATTGAATAACTGTGATAAAAATCGAAGAATCTCGGTCCACATGTTGCTTTCATAATCTGATATATTCACACACAGCATTCTTTTGTTTTTCACATATAGACTGATGCAGTAGTAAGCTGACCCCTGACTATCAGCCTGATTAACACTGCGCCTCAGCCCCAGACTCAGACTCTCTACTACAGCAGCCTCTTCTAATCACGCACACACACACACACTGAGTCTATATTGATCCAAGGCTCCCCCGCCTTCGATCAATACATATGAAGTTTATTATGTGATAAACTGTTTATTGTGAAATCCATTCTATAGTGGTTTGAGAAAGCATTCAGCCCTCTTCACTCTCCACACACTTTGTGTTGCAGATTTAATTTAATTAATACAACTACTGTTTTGCTCACCAAGCTACATTCAATAACACAATGAAAAAAATTGATTTGGAAATATATGAGTCTTCGGAATGACACAGCAAACAGTGATCAGGCACTTTTTCCTATGTGTCACAGACTTAACTGTGGCATAAAAGTGAGGGGTCTGAATTAGTTCTGAAGCAACAGTAAAGTGATTTACATAAATAAACCTGTCCTCGGTTTGCGTCTGTCGCTTTTTGCCTTGACATATTTGATGGTTTGAAAATGAGATGTTCTGTAACATTTTAGTTTGAAGCACACTGAATTTTCTGTTCATTGATCCTCTTGGGGAAATTGTTGTTGGACAGCTACCACATCATACTGTACATGTCGGTGCTGCTATGGGGTTTCAGAGTCTTGTCCATAGACGCCTTTATATGTAACCAGGAGGAATTGGGAATAGAACCACTGACTGAATCAACAAGCAGGAAGCATCTAACTAAAGATGCTACAGTAGCAAGTTACATATGGGAAATAGAGAACTCAGTAGTTATTGAGTTTGACCTACACCACAGAGTTTAAATAATATTTTAAATCTGTCTCCTTTAAAGAATCACAAGATGTCTCAACTGGTGATCATATGCTCAGTCTCAAAGAGTATGAAAAACACAAATTCTGAGAAGCAGATTGCTGGTATTTATGTAATTACCCCACCCCTTATAATTACAGTACAATTCCATACATCATTTATGACACATGAAAAGTTTCGGAGATGGCTACCACAGAGTGACTAAAATAATGCAGCTGTAATAAACGCTCCATCACAGTCAAATAAAACAGAGTGTTTTCCATGTACAGAATAAATTAGAAACCTTTCATTTATTCCTTTAACGCTGTGTTTAAGTTTGCACTGAAAACTTAGTTAAATCGTTAATGCTGTTCTGAGATATGATGTGTGCTTCTTGGAGGCAGTATAATATGTCTCTTTCAGCATTTCATGCTTTTCATGTCCTTTTTTTTTAAGCCTGTGAGCGCGAGCGGTGGATATTTGAGGTCATAAGTTTAATTGGGGCCATGGTTGAAGGAGGGAGTCAGAAAAGGTTATTGGTGTATCTGTGCTGGGAGTGCCCCAAAAAAAACCTTCTGGATGAGAAAACATTGCTAAGTAAGAGCCAAAAATAAAATTAAACTGGTATGTCTACTTAACTGTGTTAAATGAGAGAAAAAGACATAGACAAGGGAAAAGGGTGAAAGGCATTTGCATTTAGAAATAAGCTTTAAGAAACATTATTTAAAACTACTATATATCACAATATGTTTGTGATAAAAATATGAACAACAATATAACAACTTACTAAATCTATCTTTTCACCAAATACTAAACTAGACCATTCTGATGTCTGTATGAATGGTTGTAGCTTCTATAGTGTTCAGCAGTACAATGGTCTAATGCACCTTGATACAACTGAAGTGCAATAGAAGAAAAGCACAAGGAGCCGTACAGTATTCAGTCCATCTGTACATGTTGTAACCTTGGAACTAAATGTGAAACTAAAAGTTTCATCATTCTGCAAAACCTCTGCTTTTCTTTTTCCTTTTTACACTTAACTCGCCTTCTGTGCTCATGAATGAAATGTAACTGAATTTTAAAATACAGTTTTCACAGTGTAGCACACTTGAAAAATGACTCAGGTGCGCTTTGTTTGTTCTTTTGTAGTTTTACTGCAACTTCTGCAACATACA